>JBCIKM010450951.1:0-10815 GCA_039654465.1 Melibe viridis | reverse complement strand
CCATCTTTTATATCTGATCTGTGGAGTATTTATAATCCACCCCATTCTTTTAGGTCAGCAAACAAATTCTTTTTATCCAGACTAGTTGGCAATAAAAAGAAATATGATCATGTCATGTCTTTATCGCTAAACTGGTTACCTGTCCATTACAGAATATTATAAAAAATTGCTGTTGTCTGTTAGAACTTCTTAAATGAATCTCGCCATCTTTTATATCTGATCTGTGGAGTATTTATAATCCACCCCATTCTTTTAGGTCAGCAAACAAATTCTTTTTATCTGTGCCTAAAAAATGGATCCAAATCTTTTGGCGATTGTGCTTCTGCAGTTTGGAACTCCCTTCCCCTGTCCTTACGGCAGGGAGCTTCTGACAGAGAGAGCACTTTTAAAAACAATTAAAATCATACTTCATTAGATGTTTCTCAGATGAATAGTAGTTTCTTAAATATAATTTTTAATGTCATTTACAGAAGTGTATTATATTGAATTTTATTCATGCGAGACTGACTCAAAATCTTTTTCACATATTTTGATGATAAATTTTATCATGTACTATATTATATATATATTGAAAATGGATATGGTACATTTGTTTGTGCACCTAGAGCAGCCCGAGTGGATTAGGCGCATTAGAAATAAACATTTTTACATTATTATCATTATTATTATTATTATTATTATTAATATTATTGTTATTATTATTATTATTATTATTATTATTATTATTATCATTATTATTATTATTTATATTATTATTATTATTATTATTATTATTATTATCATTATTATTATTATTATTATTATGATTATTACATTACCTTTTTTTTGCTAATCTATCATCTTACATACCTCTGGGCTCTATGACCCTTGTGTGTTGTAGTGCCCTAAAACCATCAATAAACAAACAAACTTATCAATCCTTGCTTTTTTTTTTTTTTTTTAATATATATTTTTTTGTCCATCTTGCTCTTTTATTACAATATCTCCCTTACCTTTACTTTTCAATTCTGGGAATGCCTCGTCATCCATACTTATGCATGCTTTAAAAGTTAGTCTACTTTTCCTGAGTAAGTTAATTAAAATACACAATATATGTGCATACATCAATGTCTATTTTATCCAAACTGACAGGTGCTGAAGGATGTTCAATGGATGATTTCGATGCATGTCAGGCAGAGCTGGATGATTATTTCTCATCAATTAACTTTACTGCCAAATGCAGGTTAGTAAAAGTAAAAGATTTTAGACCAAAAATTTTCCTTTTGATATACTTCTTCTCTCACTGGAGAGCTTTTTTAGTTACTCAAGTTGTTTTGTTTTTTTCCAGGCTTTTTCTTCAAGGGCCTCTTGAATACTCTTTTCAAATGATTTAAATTGGCTACTTAAAATCAACAAAGATTGGTAAAATGTCAGGGACAACAGGTTTTTTTTACAAATATGAAATGTTTGGGTATTTGTTATAGAAACATCAAGCACCCACTGTCAATCAAAATGGTAGTACTTTTGATCAAGGTGTTGGTGATATCAGCTAAATTCATGATAAGATATTATTTTTTCTTTTGTATTGTGGGAAAAGGTGATGGATAGAAGATGTCTCATTTTGTACATGTCACTAATGAGGCTCCTCAAAGTATCTGTAGAGTCCTCTCGTGTTTAACTTGTTTATAATTGATGATCTCAAACACTATGCCATCCGAGGAAATCTAGTTGCCTGCATCAGCTCCTTTTTGACAGAGAGAGAACAAAAAGTAGTTGTCAATGGAGAGGACTCACATACATGCACAGTTGATTCCGGAGTGCCACAAGGCTCTGCTCTTCCTCTGTCATATAAATGGCCTCCCAGATACTGTCGTATTGCAGTCACACCTCTTTGCAGATAATTGCATCCTCTACTAATCTATTTCATCTGCTGAGGATCAAACTGCTAAGTGACTTAATCTTTTTACACAACTTGGTTAATGAATGGAGTGTGCGATTTCTATGAATTAAATTTAGTACTTTGATTTCATGAGTATAAATTTCTGGGATTTACGGGGAACATGGTGTCCATGATTTTGATTCTATTGCTGATGGCAAAGTCAATCAGTTCCTTGTTGCTCTTGCTGTTTCTTTTGCCATAAGTGTGCTTTCTGACTATGTCCTGTTCATTTTCACTCTGAAGGCTGCCAACCTTGGCGTTAAAATATCCCATCATGAGTATTATATCCCTTTTGTGTGAAATTGTTCATTTCTTTTTGAAGTTCAGCCCTAAAAAATGTCTATTTCCTATTTTTTTGTACAGGAGGTTGGTGCATACACTAGTATAATATTTATACTCTTTGTCGCGCCTCTGAATTGTATATTCATCATTCTGC
Organism: Melibe viridis; assembly: GCA_039654465.1. Taxonomy (NCBI): domain Eukaryota; kingdom Metazoa; phylum Mollusca; class Gastropoda; order Nudibranchia; family Dendronotidae; genus Melibe; species Melibe viridis. The sequence goes on along the minus strand of JBCIKM010450951.1, from coordinate 8,461 downwards.
AGTTAATTTGTATCATAGTACTATCTCTTTCTTATTTTTGCTCACCCAAATCCCAACTCCTCTTTGCCCTTGCTTTGTGTTTCCAGAGAAATACATAACCCCTCCCATTTTCCATTGAAATGACGGCTACTAAATCATCTGTGCTCGTTAATCCCCAAAATTTTGATTTTGTTCCTTTCTACTTCCTTCATTAATGTAGTTTAAATTTTCCTTGTTCGTTGTTCTCACATTCCAGGTTCCAATCCTAAATTTTGTTTTCAGGAGAGAGCTTAAGTTATTTTGGTTTGCTTGTTCTCTTTCCATTCTTTCCTTGTGTGTGAGTGGGTTTTTTAGCAAGTTTTATCCGTGGTTTGTCATTGCCTGCCAGGGGTTCAGTGTGTGTGTTGTGTGTGTGTGGTGGTGGGGGGGGGGGTGAAAGAAATAGAGAGCTGTTCTAATTTGTGATTTAACTGTGTCAGGTTGTCTATTTTTGTCTTATTATCATATTATCTCACTGCCTAATGTTGTTGTTGCCATTTTTAAATACCATGGCACACTCCTGCCTTAGACAGCTCACAGAGTGTATAAAAATTTTACTCTTAAGTTTCAATAAACAGACTACCCCTATCAGCAATAAAAAGCTTTTTCTGGCACAAAATCCAACTGATAACATTAAAGAATATATCACAAAAATCACGACAAAAAAGATGCTTGTAATGAAATGAGTTCTAAAATGTTAAATGGTAGGTGTCAAAGAAAAAAGCGGAGAGCACTGGAAAACCCCACCAATACCCACTCAACTTCAGATTAATAAAGATATTGAATAGTATGTTAATATACTAATTATTTGCTTGAATAGATCCTATTTTGCAATCAAGTAGGGATTGTTTTGGGGTTTATCTTATCTTATCTTATCTAAAGGCCATGTAGGATGTTTACTTTTGAATGCCTTATAATTACAATATATTTTTTACATTTTCATATAATAATCATAATGCTATGTTTGTAGAGAATTAGTTTTTATCTGTTTCATTCAATTCAACATTTGTCAGCTATAATCCTAATTAATAGATTTTGAACTCTCAGTTAACCAACAACTAAAAGCGATCAGCAGAATCAGTGTTTTTTGTTTCAAATCAAATAATATTCCAAGCCTTGAATACACAATGGAAAAGTGAGGTATATCTTTATTTGGTATTATATCTTGGGGAAAGTTATTTGTGAAAATGTGAAGAAATTGTTTTGACTGATATCATACTTATTATGAAGAATAGAGGAGCTGGCACCGTAAAATAGATAAACAGAAAATAGTATCGGCACAGTGCTGAGGTGAGATTGAAATGCCGTAGGCATTATTGAAAAGTAAGTGTGTGCTAGTTAGCACCAATATATTATAATCATCCCTGTAGTATACTTCGACCTAATCCTTAGTAACCTGTTACCTTGCCAGCCACTTTCCTTGACTACCTGTTTTCTTTCCTCCTGTTATATCTATCATTCATTTTGATGTTGAAGTTACGGATGGATAGTAACACTGTTTTTGGGGTATTTTGCGCTCTCGACTATGTGTCAGATGTGGAAAGGGCAAAGGTCCAATTCCTCTGGGGCCAAAGAATTCCCATGAATGTCTCAGAGCACACAGTACACACACGCACGCTTACACACACACACACACGCGCACACTCACCCAAAGAGAGACACCCTAGTGCATTTTACAGTGGATGTTAAGTGGGCCTGCCCCCACCCCCTCTACAGTTGCCAGTGTCTACATAGTTTGGTCTCTATCCTTCCTTGTTTTCCTTTGCACTTTGTAACATTGCCTACATGAAGTTCACCAACGCACAGTAATGGGAAGCATTGTCTTTATTCAGTTCAGTCAAGTCTAGAACGACAATAGTAATCACAATGGTATGACATTCCGTTGAATGGGTATACATCACTGGCAAAAATCTCTTGCTATTCCTGAGGTTCTTATTTTGAATTGTCATTATTCTAGTTATAAGATGTAGAGCTTAAAGAGGGAAAAAAATTGGGGATTCTCATATGTCTCATTATTACAGAGTTATCATTATTCCTTTTGTCATTAAACATGATGTTCCTATCTGTATTCCTCATGAAGCATTTTTGTTTCCTACCTCTGCTCTGCACATTCTCAATAAATACTGAATGTCTTTTATATACAGTTCTCATCTTTCTTATCCCCAGGTCATTTCGTCAAGGATTAATTTGTTTTGAAGAACTCTCACCAAACTGTTATTATAATCATCTTGTATTTGAAGCAATTGCTATCGTACAAATGCTTTTAGCTCCTGGAATGACATTGTGCCCAATTACAACTTTAAAGACAGGTAAGTTCTTACAGACCGATATCAGTTAGGAATTAAAAGAAGAAAGAAAAAAAAAATTGGCCTTTGAAACATTATCTTCTGCCTACTGAAAGTTGCATATACAAGGTGATTTAATTAGATGTTAACACTTATGTGTACTAAATTGTTCATTCTTTGTATGTATCATTGCAAAACTAACATCAGGAATGTGTGGCACATCCTTGCCATGGTACATGGGAGAAGTGTCTTGGACCATTATGCTGTTATGGGTGATGGCCATTGCTTATTTTTGTAAGGAGAGATGATATTTTTTGTCCATGTAAATCATCTCTCTGTGGTGTCTATATGTGTTTTGAAAGATATTTATTTTTTTGTGTGTAAATCATTTTTCTGCTGTTTGTCGTTTAATCTCTTTCCTCTTTACACTAATTATATCATCTGGGCTCTCCTATGACCATTGTGTGTTGTGGGGCCCTAAAACCACCAACAAACAAAGTAAAATTGAGAAGAAAAAAAACTTCCACTCAGAATAATGGATCAATTCTGAAAACTTAAAGCCATATGGGCTCTGCTCCAAATAAGCAAATCAAAATGTGTTTGATACATTTCTGTGAGCTGAAACAGGCAGCACAATAAAGCATGACCTGGGGAAATGTTGCAGTTATATTTCTAGTTATGCCTGAGCTCCCCAAAAAACTTCAGCTTTGCAAAAGAATTATACTCCTGAATCAGTAACAAAATTTTCAGCAATATTCTTTTTTCTTTTTTTTTTAATCTTCAGATTGGTCTTCTGTAGACCATTTCAGCAAAAAGGAATGTGATGTGGAATGGTCTATTTCTTGCATTGCTCCCATCGTGCATGTAACAGATGAGACTACTTGCCAGTAAGTCAAGGACAAATTATTTTTAACATTGGCAATATTTTATCTCATTTGAGCTTTTTGACACTTTCACAGGATCCCTCTACTTTTATTTTGGTTTCTTATTGATATGAGAGATTGAAGAAGAGTTATAGATGAAAAGAATAATCATTGTGTAAGAAATAACCAAGATATATTCAACACAAAATTATGTGTTACTGTGGTTGAGTTGATACACACCAACATACTTTAACTTTTTGTGTGTTATTGTTGCCTATGTGTTCTGTCCTTTTGTGACTTCATGGTCAGCAACAAACAACAATGTCATGTTCAACAATAAAAAATTAACTAAAACTAATATTTATTTTAAAAGAACATTCCTTGACTATTTCCTTCACATCAACCTCCACAATACCATATACTAATCTAATCTCACCATACTTCACCGAACTGGAGGGCATGCAGTGAGCAAACCAATACCTATCATTGTCAGGTTTGTCCCACAATTAGAGAGACACTATCCGTAAAAACAAAAGCACACTTAAGGGCACGGGAATCATCTCTGGGGATTTGTCATTCCCAATGCGTAGCCTTTTAAAGCAGGTGAAAAACTATTCCTTTGTCCCAAATTCCTGGACCATAATAAATAGTAAAATGATAGTGTTGCTTTTTGATGGGATGAGGTTGTAATTGGACCCAACAAAACCTATTGACTCACAACTCCCTGAGGTAGCCAATGTGTGACAAAATTAATGGGGTAGAGGATGAATCTGGACAAAGTTGACATCAAGACACTGAGAAGAAAATTTCTGTTGTCATGTCCATTCAGTGCTCTGACTGTGCTTGTAGCCAAACAAAGAAGACATCAAAGGGAGGGAAAAAAAGACCATTTCTACCCCAGATGCTAAACAGAGAAATTGTGATAAATCAAGCAGGACCCTGTACCGGATGACAACAGTACTGTGTAGATGTACCATGGACCACTCTGATGACATTCAACCATGTGGATGGTGCACTCCTGGCAATAATGCATTACAAGTGTGCTCCTTTATGACCTTAAGAGAAGTGCATGAAGAGGCTAGGCAAGATTGACTTCATTTGGGTGACGATGACCCTACAGGATGAAATTGAATGTCCAGTTTACTAAAAATTATTGTGACTGATATATCCACTGAAGTAACATTACCTCATTATGAATTATTTATTAATAATTATCCAGAGGGAGGTATGGCACTACCTTATATATATACAAATGCTCAACAATTTCATTTCATGTTTGGTTATTTACTGCTGGTTCTTAATGAATTTAATTGGTGGAGTCTTGATATCATTGGGATGTTTTTTTTTTGTTTTTTTTTTTTGTTTTTTTGTTTTGTTTTTTTTTGTTTGTTTGTTTTGTTGTTTGTTGTTTTTTTTGTTTTTTTTTGGGGGGGGGGGGGTCGTTTGGGGTATTTTTTAATTTGATTGTTATAAAGTTGAAGCTAATATCAATTTTTCACTTCTTTTGTCAATTTTTTTTTTACTTTGAAGACTTATAATGATGAACAAATTCTAGATTCAAAATTTCAAAAATGAAAACCTGAAAATGCTAATCATGAATACATAAACAGATCAAACATTTTGTTGGTAACTGAATCTGAGAAAGATTTTGATGTTTTCTTTGACAGAGCTGAATGCTTTTATCAAGCATTTTTCCCTTTTTCTGTGGTGTCCTGTTTTTGTTGTCTTGTTTGCAACTCTGTGGTCATTCCTTAGTTCATGCCTTTTGGCAAATAGCTGTAGGGTCACAAGTTAAACGTACTGAGTACTTTTGCACACAAAGGTGGTTTAAAGATCCTTGGTCTTCCTGAACCATTATACTTTCAATTTCAAGAGTCATGGCCATTGATTATGTTTATGAGAGATGATATTTTCTGTCATTGTAAATCATCTCTCTGTGGTGTTCACATGTGTTTTGAGAGATGATATTTATTTTTTAATATAAATTATCTCTCTTCTGTTTGTTGTTTGATCTGTTCCCTCTTTGAACTAATTCTATCACCTTTATTTCCTATGGGCTCCTCTATGACCCTCGTTTGTCATTGGGCCCTAAAACCACCAATGAACAAAACAAAATTTTATCAAGCAACTAGTGCATGTATTAAAAGAGCAAAGAAACCTACGTGGAATCGCTAGAAGCTTTATAAGGTTAAAGCCTACTCATACATTTGCTGCTTCGTGTAAGTCTATTTCATACCATACTTCCTCTGACTACTTTGTTCATTGGTTTTTCAACAGAATGTTGCCAGATGTGAAAGAATGTCTGTACAAGCTGGTCTCCAATTGCAGCCAAATTGACATCCTTGTGACAGCCAAAGAGATGTGGAATTTCATCAAGGGTGCTTTAGAGAATTGTGAGAAAGGTGAATAGATGAGTTTTTGCCAAAAGACTTAGTAGTAATACTTCCCTAATTCACACCTGAAATTATTTTTCTAATCTTATTGATAAAAAGGCATTAAATTTGAGGGCTGCAAACTGATCTAGCATCTAGGATTGTGGAAAATTCAGCAAAAGGATGATTGGCTGACAAATGATGATTTTATTTTTTAAACTAGTTTTAAACTATGTGCAAAGTTGAAGCCAGAAAATTGTTTGAAAAGTTTGAAAGCAAAAATTTTGCTCTTTACTACCGTGCATTTTTATAGATTTGAATACTCAAAATTTTTCAAATGCATCAAAATGATGAGGCAGACACAATGTTGTATCACAATTTGATTGAAGATTTGCAAAATGAGAGTCAGAGTATGACTTTCCTGAAATAACAAACAGATCTTATGAACAAGGATTGTCCCAAAAGTAATTGCAATAGTACTATAGCGTTTTTAGTTTACTTCAAATTTCTTGAAACTCACACGCATAGAAGAGGAATCGCTTGGCTACCTTTTATCATACATCACCCCAGTTCCACTCTGTTCCATATCCTTCAAACCTGGTTTGGAGAAAACCCACTTCAAAGTTCACACCTTTCTATGCTATAAATATAAAGAAGAATTCAAAAATTTGTATGTCACCAACTATCCACTGTGGTAGGCAAGTACGCCCCTGCTCATTTTACTGTGCCTATGGCAATATCTCCCAATTTGCAATTTTCCTCTCCCCAATTGAAAACCAAGAATGTTGCCCCACACTTCAACAATTTTATGTGGGAAATTATGTTAAGTAGATTGGTTTTTTTACCGTTAATGTTTATAGGTGGTTAATGGCTTCTTTTGATCTCACAAAAATATGCAAGAACATAGAACAATTAAATCAATTAAGGCATCAAGATTCTGAGAATTCAAACAACCATCTGTTTATATAAGTATAGAAAAGGGAAATGATTTGTATGCATAGATTATCATAACATCATTGAGACAAAGTGATTCCATAAAAATGTATTTATTCGACGCCTCCTGTGGTCAGCCAATTAGCTGTTCTTTCTGTCATCGCTGCCTCAGCCAAATTTTGTTTGGGTGCCAGCTCTCATCAAAAGCCAGTAGTGGGAAAGGTAATCACTCAGAACTATTCTCGAGGCAGGTTAGTGTCTCTTTTGGTCCAGTGGCGATGCACACAGAAATCACTGTTCAGGTAACTGTGAGTTGGTTTGGACAAGGTGTTGTGTCACTGTAATGGCTGTTCATTCACAACTGTCACTTGAGGGGAGGGACAAAGGTGAGGGGTGCAATGATGTGGTAGGAAGGGAGAGGGCGATGTTTGTTTATGTAGCGTAGATTAATGGACAGGTAAGCATGCTACATTGGAGTTGGGGAGGGGGTGTTATTTGTAAGAGATTGTTCTTTGACAATCTTCCTCCCTGGGATATTGTAATCATAGGTAGGTGCAGTTGTAATCTGAGGTTGAGAAATGTCCTGATGGTAGTGTACTGCCATGTATCCTACTTGACTGGGGGTTTTAATTGTAGTGGGGAAGGAATGAAGTGAAGGACGCTGGGGGTGAACGGTATCAATAACGAGTAAATAGATGGTCACTGTTGAACTGGCTGGGTCAAGAATCCATCTTAGGGAATCTCGCCTCTCAGTCCATATTAGTTATAAATAAACAAAGGTGTCTACAATAATACAGCGCAGTATGATTTAACCCCACATATTGTCACATTGTCTCTCGCTTTCAGAAGCAATAGCAAAGGCACATATTTTTATAGATAGTGGTTTCAAAGCATTAAGCATGAGCCATGGGCAGGTGAATCTTTTAGACTGCTAGTCTTGGTTTGACCAGTGATAAGTAATAATGATATTGTTTCAATTTTCTCCATTCTATGGTTTGATTTCCATCAAGGTAATCATACATTATAATTTGTATAATTATAATTATTATTTCAATTCTGTACTCATATTGATGATAATAATAATACATAGCAAGCATAATCAAGTACATATAATAAACATACATATAAAACTGCAATAATCTCATTAACAAAATGAATTCAAAGTAGATCGACAACTAACCCCTCTTAACTGCCATAAAAATTCACACACAATAATAATCCATGCAATTTTCTCTCTGGTTGTCAGCATGCCATTAGAGTGAGTTCTTTAATGGAGACTAATTTGTTGAGAGCTTGCATCGGTTTACATGAAGAGTATTTGGGTGTTAATTAGCCTTATTAGTGGGACCTATCATTTTTGGTTCAGGCCCAATTTGATAAGATTGAAATTTGGGAGAACTTTTCGATCACTTTTATTGGTTGGAGGAATTGGTGTGCTGGAACATGGATGGGCGCATCCAGAAACTTGACGTAATTTTTCAGGCAGTTGTGAAAGCCTGGTGGCTAATTCTGCCCTGGCCTATTGTTCTAGCTAGCCACTGGTCTCTGCCCGATGAGCAATTGCATTTTGACACCTGTGATGACACATAACGAATTCTATAGGCATTGTTTTGGTTGGTGTTCCAATGACATATAATGCTTACAATGGCTATTGTTTTATGACACACTTGGCGATTCCATAGTTTTTGTCTTTTTTTTTGCCAAGTGATGAGTTTTCCATGGTTACCAGAGGTGATGAGGTAAGATGGCCCAAGTGTTGTGTCTCTGAACTAGACGTACATGTAGTTATGTAATGGAGACTGAGCTGTTCAATTGGCATCTCATTACACCCACTTGGACTAATCTCATTAAAAATCGCATGAAAATGAATAGCAAAATAGTATAGACACAGTGCCAAGGTGAGTCAAAGCCGAAGAGAGAAAGGAAAAAAACAGGAAGACGTCGGAGGAGGGAATCGAACCCAGGACCTGCCACGGCACCGATTCGCCTG
>JBCIKM010450844.1:0-10415 GCA_039654465.1 Melibe viridis | reverse complement strand
TGCTGAGCGGTGGGTGGGGAGTGGCGGTGGCCTTCGCGCAGGTAGCTTCAACTTAATGCGCGCTCTTTCAAGCCCGTGAACAACTAACGATAAAAATATAAAGTCTTCAAAATAGAGGTAAGGTTTGTTATTGCTGGAAGCTGGAAAATACGCTTATCGTTTTCAACTGTAAAGAGCTAGACAGGGATGGCTACTACTCCACACACACAGCAGTGTGTGAACACTTCAACACGCAAACACACTACACATCGAGATGACATCACTACCACTGACAAGCACACATGACTGACAGACAAATTGGCAAAATATAAATGAAAAGTCCGTAAAATACTATTTGCAGTAGTACAAATAGTGAGTCTGAGGCTTAAAACATCTGAGGATGCCAGAAAATAAAAAAATTGTGTTTTCTGTAGAAAATTGGACTGCCGAACTAATTGGAATTAATCCAAACCTTCGGCAGCTATGCTGTAGTGGCCGTAGTAAACAAACACCAGCTAGGCAGACACCTGGATGTTACAGAAGCCTAGCTGTTACCATAGAGACCTCTGTACAAGTTTAAACAATCGTCCATGCCTCCTCCATGCCCCAAATTACGGAGAATAGAGTCTTTCATGATAATCACCTTAGTCTTCTGTCACCAATCCAACTGGAGTTTAAGGACGATTCAACATCTATGGAATTCAATAACTTTACAAAAAATTGGCAACCCTGTTTTATTATTTTCATTATTAAATGCATAAAAATGTTCTCAGGCTTACCATGTGAATTTAGTTTTGATTGTTGGCAGAGAGATGAATTTCACTAAAAAGAATACACATCATCTCCCAAAACACAAAATTGGCGCCACAGACAGAAAGAAATGACTGTGTGAATGTCTCTTGTAAAGTGGATGGATGGTATTGGGATGCTTGTTTTTGCAAAGTGCTTCTGATCCCTTTATGTGGATTGTTTAGCACTGCATAAATAAAATAAAATTATTATGATTGTTTTTATTTGTTATCCATATCCCTTCGTAGTGTCTAAGCAGTGTCGGGACTCAGCTCCAAGGAGCCTGGAAGAACTCTGGATCACAAAAAATGAAGACAGGAAGAGGATTGGTCTACCGTGCCTCATCTTACATGGCGTAATGAGAAATACAAGGGCTACTACTCGGTCTTAAGCTAAACAATAGTTGCTGTTGCCTTGGTGGGATCTGCACATTGATATAGGAGCCAATTTAACACAGGGCGTATTATTATTATTATTATTATCATTATTTTTATTAATATCATCACAGTACACCAAACTTTCTGCATCAGTGTTGCTCTCACCTTGCAGCAGCAGGACCACGCTGGGCAGCCTCTGTACAGGCCGAATCAACAGCTCCTGCAGGGTCTGCCGGCCACACTCAGGCTTGCTCATGCACAGCTGTCATGGAGCATTGTATAGGAAGAATATATATATATGAATATGAATATGCTGAATATAAATGAATGAACATGAGGATGATTGAAATTGAATGAAAGAGAATGACTAAGAACTTTAATTGATCATAGAGGGAAATTTGTTCTGGGGAAGAGGAAGGGAAGAGCTGGAAATGACAGAATAAACTGTTACTCATGTAGGTAGTTTTTATCTTAAACTATCAAAAATTACAATGTCCTGATGCTTTATCACACGGCAAAATTTTCTTGTCAACAATTATTAAACTAAACTGATTGGAAATTTCTATAAGATTAATAATAATATTTGCAGTAGTCCCATACAAATTTTTATGGCAATTGTGCAGTTTTCAATACTTAAGGCCCAGTGTTTTGAGAAAGAAAGAAAAAGAGGCCTGATTTTGTTTTCAAAGTGCTTGATTAGAAGATAATTCAATTTTGTTCAAATTGAATGATAGTATACATGTTTCTACAGTACGTGAGCATTTTTCAGTACCTCATGACAAAGGCACAGCTTCCATTCATGCACATTGTATGCTAAATTATAACAGGCACCAGTCTCATTTCTAAAACATGGGTGCACCGATGTAACTACTGTCCCAAATTTGATGACCATGAACAGAGGGCTTATAACCTTTTCCCACAAGCACAATATTTCGCAAAAATTAAACAAAAATAATTAGACTTCCAGAAATACGATAGATTTGACAATGGAAGTTAGAAGAAGAGTGGTTTCAAACTAAGCGGAAAAGGGGTTATGCATAAATAAATCATATGCCTCATTGAAATCTGTGAAGAAAGTTTTACTTTATTGTCGGCACTATGAAATCAATAACAGATCTAATAGTGGTATTCCAGAGAAACAATATACTTGCGTACAGAAATAACGCACCACTTTTTAGAGGGCCATGAATCTTTGCATTGCTGACCAATGTTTTCATGTCATATATCAATTAAACAAATTAATAAAGACCTATCAGACAATATATTTAACTTTTAATGTTTTGAGAAATAAACAGCACATAATTAATAAAAAACTGTAGTTTTCTGGAGAAAAAAAAGAAAAAAAGATTATACAAACTTGCTCTCAAATTTTGGAACTGTATCGTTCAGTGTGATCGTGTCAATATCTGGCGTGATCCCCATTTGACTTGATACAGGCATAAATATATCTCTAAATTTACTGGACAAGCTTGTGAAATGTTTCTTTTGCGACTGTTCTCACTTGGGCCCTTTTTGAATGGTGCAGGTTGGTAATATCAATCCCAACAAACCCAATGCAATTTGTGCAAGATCTGTTCATCATCCCCACCTTAGAGCATAGCAGATTCCGATGTAGATTTCTGTACTATACAAATGTCTTATCATGATCATGGGTAGTTTTTCACTTTGAACCCCTCCCTGGTACATCATGGTAAACTTCCTGTGACATTCAACTCTGAAAATAATCTTGTTAAAGCAATTTTATTGATGCATACAGGTTTTTCTTTTGCTCACAAATTTATTTCTTCCACGATGAAAGTTTGTAACTATAAACATATAGCTTGATTTTACAATTAAAAAGGACTATAACAAAACATTTGATCACACTGTTAACACAGTTGCAAATGTAATTAAAGATCAAGCTTGAATTTTTTCCATTGCCATTTCAAGCAAATGGAAAAACGCTGTCAAATGCATCGTTCAATTTTTTAGGATGCAATTTTGTCCAATTGTGTAATCGATGATTTTGACCTATTATATTTGAAGCCTTGATAATGAAGTATTTTAATGAATTCTCCTAAAATGTCCATTTTTGATATCGATGATATTTACTGCAAACTAGTAATATAATGATAAAAAAATGGTGTGTTATTTCTGTCCATAAGTATAATTTGAAATAAGTAAAAGCAATTTAAAGGGCATTAATGCTTATCAATTATCTTTAAACAGCAGAACATGTTGAAGCAGTTTGCATTTCTGCTGAGATGACAACAATGTTGTAGTAGTAGGGAATAAGGCTTGCAAAGTATTCGACTCATAAAATACTGATAAATGATCTCAAAATGAAACCATAATACATTTCCCGCCCAACAGCGAAGACTTTCCCCTGAGAGTGCTGTTGAGAGAAGATCGATGTGTGTATGGTTCTTCAGAATGGTGTGACAAGAAGCATTCATGGGCATCCCATACTCACGAGTTAAAGTGCTTAAGATTTTTTTCTATTGTGTTACCTGAAAAACTTTCTGAAAGACTGAATGTTTAGAGAACAATTCCAAACCCTAGGTGACTTCAAAAACCGTATAAATAAAAAAAAAAATTCACAAAAAAAAACAACAATTAAATATGGCACATGCAAGCAATTCAGGATGAGACTGCAACGTCACATTGCCATTACCATGCGTAATTTTCAAATTCAATGGAAACAAATTGTAATTCTGCTTCCTGATAAACCTTTTATGGTCATGTCAAATATCTTTGTCTTATGTCAAACACTTTTTCTGTTATTCAAGATCAGTTCACGCTCATCAAATTTGGGACACCCTATTTATACAAAACTAAAAACAAAAGTAGCTCTTAAACTAGAACTCCAGACCCAAAATAAGGAACTGTCTCAGCCAGCATCAATGAAACAACGACAATGAAACAATCTTACCTTGAGAAAGGCATGGAACCGAGGGTTGTTGCTATCACACTTTTGGATGGTTTCTTTGGTGTTCTCAAAGAAATTGACAAATGGGGGATACGCTTTCATCAGTTCATCTCCCTGCAACAGATTGAAAAATCATTTAAAAGACCTGCTTTGGAATGTCATTTTGGAGACGGCTTGATTAATTAGAGAGTAGTCACTCCCTTATCAATTCTTACTAAAAACATGTCAGCCTGCTCAGATCAGACTCCAATCATTAATATTATTATCTTGGTTCCACAACCATAGACAGTACAAAAAGGTCTCAACATTTGGATCTCTAAAAATATAGAACCTATTCAAGTCCAGAGTTGCCAACTCACAGAGAGTCAAATCAGTAAAACTGGGGGTTATTTTCAGTAGTTCAAGACCGTTTTCAGTAGTGTGATTTTCCCCACGACACTAAGCTCTTCAAAATGATTCTATTCCAAAATCTCGCTAAATTTAGAGCAGCTTATAAATTTATTTCTTATAAAATTACAACGAAATAAAACAATTTTGTATGCAAATTTTACCATTTACAGGGATGGATCCAGCCAATGCAAAAAAGTGACACCTTCATTCAGAATCAACTCTTACTTTGAAAATTCCTCATAGAGATGCAAAACTGGAAGTTTTAAAACATTTCGACTCCCTTGTGTGGAATCAGATAGGCAAGTAGGCATATGTTTGTAAAATCCATTAATTAATAAGGTGTATTTTGGTTACTTTGTACTATTTTTCTAAAGCATTTGTTGGAGAAGAGGATCTATTTGAGAAAGGAAAAGGCTGTATCAGACTTTTTCTCGTGGTTTTTTAGACACAAGAAAAAACAACAACAAAAAAACAAAACAAAACAAAACACAAATAAAACCCAACAAGCCTCACTACTCAAAGGAAAAGTCTGCATCAGACAATTTTCAGTTTTTAAGAACGGATTTCTTTTTTCTTTCCATTTAACTTTTCCCCTTTTAAAATCTCATTCGTGTTCAAAGTCTATGATATGTAAGAAAAGGCATTGATATGTGACAATTTTGTAAAAATGAAAATTGTTTGTATGAAGCTATTTTCTCTTCGCCTTTTAATAAACAACAATGTTGGTAGTATGACAACAAAATTCCAGTGTCTTGGGACTCACTCACCCTGCTGAGGAAGCAGTCTCCAATGCTACTGTGCTCCGTCCATCGTTCTAGCACTGCCGCCAGGGAGTCTCGCAGCTTGACATGGGCCTCGTAGATGGGCGGGAGGTTGCCAAAGATGATCTTGGTGTCCTGTGGGGCAAGGATGGGCCCGTTGTACTGGTCTGGCTTCTCTATCTGAGTCTTGAAGATCTGTTGCAAGTACACGAGCACCAATAACATACCAAGAGAAACAAAAACAAAATGATAGACAAAGGCAAAATTACAGTAAAACTTTAAAACTTATTTTATAAGAGTCGTATTTGTAATTGAAAAGTTCTGTTCAATGAAAAAAAAAAAAGAGACTTGTCCCCTCAGTGCCGAGGCCAAGGCACCCAAAGAAAGGGCTCTATTCTTAATTGGCCTTCAGCATTATGTCAACAGGAATCTCCAATATTCTGTCAAAGAGATATTAGGTTAATGAAGAAAGAAATTAAAAAGAAACCTGTTTCAAGCCTTCCACAAACATAGTATTAAGGATAAATTTCAGATGAAATAATATTCCCAACACAGGATTTACAAGAAAATACCATAAGTTTCAAGAAAATGAGGTACCAGTGGATGCATTTCACTTTTTACATTGTTTATGATGGTTTTAGGGTCCCATGACACATGAAGGTCGTATATAGAAGCCCACTTTTCTACTTTCAAACCCATCATGTTTTAATCCCCCCGCCAAGCAGCAAACAGAAAACAAACCAAGAGTGACTACCCCAGCCAGATGTTCACCTCCAGCAGCTGTGTACCGTGTGTGTATGACCTGATTAGAATAAGCTGGCTTACTTTTTTGTTACTCTTTATTTCTTTCGGTATCTTTATAATTTGATACCTTTCGGTATAAGTAAAATTTAGTCTATATGCACAAACTTTTAAACAGAACTCTAAGAGATCTTGTTATTTTCCACTCTGTATAGAGGGCCTAACTACCAAATTAGGGTTTGTTTATATTTTACTTGCTACTCACATTTAGGATGGTGTGCAGGATGCCGACGTAGTTCTGCTCCGTCTGTAGCAGCTCCGTAGCCACCATCTGGCGTTTGCTCATTTTGGACGTGATGGATGGAATGTTTTCATCTTTTTCCAGCTTCAAGTCTGCTGCCCAATGGTAGAAGAAGCATGATTTTTTTTTTGTTTTTGGTTTGTTTGTTTTTTTTTGTGGGGTTTTTTTTAACTTTCATCTCAACTTTTTTATTATGGCTAATTATACTGCTTTATCCTTACCATCCCCTATATGCCCCAATATAATAATGTTTCCTCACTTGCTCTATCAAGCTGTCTTAAAAGAGATGAGAAGAGACATAGGTGAGAGATTACAGTCCACAGTGATTGCAAAAATGATTGGCATTTCAAAATCTGTGACTTAAATCAGAAGATACAGTCCAATCCTCTCTATGCCAAGAAGCCTAGTCATGTCACATCATTAAATTGAATACTACTCTATAACATGGAAAACAGAAAAAGCTTGTCAGTAAAGCCTAAAACTAATTACCTACACTAAAAGAAATCAAGGGCTAGCAGTCTGATAATAAACCTTGACATTTCTCAGACACAGTATTATGTCTTCATTACCAATAGAGATCTCACACCTTACTGCAATAACTGAAAGGCATCTCTACTTCCTCTAAATGGAGACGGAAGATGCTTGCATATGACCTATGCTGCCGGCGGAGCCCACGGAAATGATTAAGTAAATAAGTTAGTAGGTAAGCATCTCTCTCACCTAGGTGCTGATCTGATTTGTCTGGGGTGTACGTCATATCTAGGAAGGAGTCGGGACTCATGGAGGTAGCACTGAAATCATTGGAGGAGGACCTCCGTTTGTAGTGCATAAACGGAGACCCTTCTGTCTCGGCTGCTAGCTCCTGCAGGCGTTTGCGCTTTCGCGTCTTGGCCATGGAGCTGTTGCCATAGTAATTGTGGCGGGCAGGGGTAGATAACTGGACAATTGTAATGATATAAGAAGAAGAACGATGAGAATGATTACAACAAAAAAACAAAAAACAAAAATTCCATTAGTGAAAACATTCATCATACGATAGTCAACAGCAGTTGAGTGCCCAGTCATGTAGCTTGGTGTCCTGGCAATGGCTGCTGTGGTGGGCCACAGGTTTGAATCTCAGTCCAGATGACTTCCAACCATCCTGCTGTTTTGGGGGGAGGGGAGGAGGGGGTTGCCATCCTTTCGACAGATTTGTCTCATCTCTCAACTAAACCTATACCACTTTCTTAGACAGTCATCATCTTTTTCTTATTCATTTGTCAATTTCAAAGAAAATCCTTTGAGTAAGTCACACATTGAGATACCTATACAAAGATTGAAATTAACTTTAAAAGCATCATTGTCTTACGCACACAAAATCAGACAACAAAAACAAAAATGGATAAAGAGTATTCCTAAAAGACATGTTTTCTATTCTAAGAGTTAAAATGAGTCGACAGGTGAAAACAAATATCGGTTGAGGATAAAAATTCTACAGCTGAACAATTTTGAAAGCTTAACATGGATAAACAGGGGAAAAAAAACCCTCTCAGCAAACCATTAATTTAATTTCCCATACTAAAAAACATGGACTGGCAGTTTGGTAATCGTGTTGAAACAAAATTTATCATTTAAGGAGAAAAATTCTGCATCTATAACAATAAACAAATTTGAACGTCTTAATTCAAATTTCTCAAACTGAGGGCCATGGCAACAAAGAAAAATAAGTGCCAACCACAGTCAAGATGGAAGCTAACACCCACCTTTTCAAATGTGTACAGCTCCTCATCAGCACAGGCTGCCATCTGTATGCAGCCCCAGAACCACTGAAGCCGGCAAACGAAAAGATATACGCTTCAAATTACAGGATGAAAAATATCTTGGGCATCTTTTGATAAACAGTAGCATGATACGACGGATAATACAGCAAAATTTTGATCAGATTTATTTGGTTTAATGCATGTTAACAGAACACAACCCGGCCCCACCCCTGAAAAAACCCTGCATCATACTGTGCAAGTAGATATCATGATCTTCTTCAACACCACTGTTCTCACTTTTAAGACTGGGAAACCTTACCTCCCCTTTCACCACGAATGGCGGCAGTATTATGTCAGACGGGATGTCCTTCATGTTGGGACTGTCGATGACCAGGTGTGTCACTTCACTGGTCACAGTGTCTGAGAAATTCCCTCCTGTCAGAGCACACCGATAGGAAAGGTGAAAACACAGCAAATATGGGGAAAAAAATAATTAGAAATTGGCCTTTAAACTGCAACACAATAAGCACCCAAGAAGGGTATTATATAATTCATCGGGCCTTAGCTCAATGCCACACAGGAATCACCCCTGTTGGCCATGAAAAACCCCAACAGCCCGGGGCAGGGTTCAAACCCATGACCTTTGGCGCGTGAGTCTATCACCTTGCCAACTGAGCAACTGGGCCACCATACAACAAACACATACGGTAGAACACTGATATAAAGAACAGCTTGGGACATTCCCATTGAGTTCTTTGTATAAGTAGTTCTTCATATCAGGTGGGATTTGTATATCTTTATTCCATATGGTGTGCATTAAAATCTGCTCTTTGTATATAGCCATCATTTCTTTATAGGAGTGTGCTTTATAAGGGTACTTCATTAAATCTCTAGGGTAAAATTTCTCTCTTGATTCTGTCCCAGGGGAAGCCTAGGACAACCTAAAAAATGAACCACACAAGGCACTTTGGTCACATTAGGGAATGTCACCCACACCCGTTGGTATGGGAGTTTGATGCCTTACCAACTGAGCTGACATATAATCAATTACCATAGAAAATGTCATGAACTGAACTGGTCTCAAACCACAAGGCTGCAACTGTAGCCTTCAGTTATTTTAGGAGAGCAGGTGTTAATATTGACCTCAAAGCTGAGAGGCCCAAATTCGCAGAAAATAAATGGTTAACTTTTGTTATTGTGGGTGGTTTGAAATGAAATTTAAAAATAAAATGAGTAAATAACTTTATTTGTCGACAAATAAGAAATAAGTGTGTTTGAGGATTTGATAATAAATCAATGAACAAATGCATGCTAAGAAAATAAAACTTATAGATAGGCAAGTAAAAAGTTCCTGTCCAACTAAGACATCAAAAACACTTTGTATCTACACAATGACAATACTAAACCTGAACTCACCGTTTTCTTTTGTGAGTTCCTCCATGTGTTTCTGTTCTTCCGATGAAAACCCCATAAAATGTAGGCAGCAGTCATAGAAGGGCTTCATTCTGTATGCACTCTGCAAACATTAACAATATTTTTTTAAAAGTGACAACCAGCTGACTAAACATGTTCAGAAACAAGAGCCTTAGACATTGTCATTGAAGCAGGAGGCGCAATTAACATTAACAGCGTCCGCAAATATGAAAAGTCAAAACAACAAATATTAGGGGGTTTGATACTGAAATCTAGATGGTCTGGGGGCCTGCTATCTTCATAGAAAGATTTGGAAAATTTGACACGGTGAAGATCATTCTGAGAGAGCACTAAAAACTATCTGTTTAATGCACAGAAAATATCTGAAACTCTTGATTTCTTTTGCTCCACAGAAAATATCTGAATATTGATTTACTCAAAAGTTTAGTTGACTTTGTTACAAACTATAAAGGAAAATAAAAAAAAACCATATCAGATTCTTACATAAGGCATTCGTCACATACGTAAAAAGAAAGATTCAACTTGAATTAATATTATGGCCATGATGGCGTACATGTCTGTTCAACTCTATCTACCCTTGAAAAAGCAGATGTAACATGAAAAGCAACCTGTGACTCTTTGTTAGTACATTACAACACTGTGAAAACAATGAAAATCTACAACTCACCATATCGGGGTGATTGGCATTGATGCTGGGATCTTCTCGGCTGAACCACATCCGCTCTATCCATTCCTGACTCATTATGGGCTTGCCCATGTTGACAGCAAACTATATTTGGGAGGAAACAATAACACTCATTATACTACAGTTTCTTATAAACAATACTAATACTAATACCAGGTTACCCTCCCACAAAGGAGACCACGACACCAACACCTGCGATTAAACCACAACCAATGAACAGGTTGTTTATGTTTATGTTTATTGGTGGTTTTAGGGCACCACGACACACGAGGGTCATAGAGGCGCCCAAGAGGAAAGTAAGATGATAGATT
>JBCIKM010450627.1:0-10418 GCA_039654465.1 Melibe viridis | reverse complement strand
CCTCTGGGCTCCTCTATGACCCTCGTGTGTCGTGGGGCCCTAAAACCTCCAATAAACAAACAAACAAACAAACAAATATGTAATGAAAATTTTGTCTGTACAGTTGATTTGATTAACTTTGTCTTTGTTTATTGGTATTTTGAAGGATTCATGACACACTAAAAAATCATAGAGGGACCTTAGGGGAAAAGTCCGATGATAATGCAAGTTCTATTTATATAAGAAGAAAGAACAGGTAAAACAGCAAATAACAGAGGGGTAATTTAAAAAAAAATAAATTAAATATAGCATTTATGTAGCGCTTATCCATGGTCATCACCATACTCTAAGCACTTTACAATGCCGTATCCCTGGCAGACAACCATCATGGAACACACGAGACAAGCAGCCAGTTCGGCACATTACATTTCGGATAGACAATATTTTCTGATATACAACCAGGGGGACCTCCAAGCTTTACATCCATCCTGATAGGATGAGGTAAGTGTGGTGAAGTGCCTTACCCAAGGTCACAGCATCAAAGCCCATAGGCTATACATGGGGCAGCAGATCTGGGAAGTGACCCTACGCGTCACCACTCAAAATACCAGCCAAGATTGTGATTGCTTGACTCTCTTATGTAGTGAGTCCATCGACACTGACTGAAAGTGCATATCATCTCTCAAAACACAAAACAACAGCCCATGTCACAGAGAGATGATTTGCAATGAAAGGAGGAAAGGAGAGTAAGCAAAACTTTCACAACATAATGGTTCAGGAAGACCCAGGATCTTTAACCCCTTGCAAACAAAAGTATAGAAGTAGGTGCATGTTAAGTCTAACTCATGAACCTGAAGTTATGGACCACCATAGGGATCCACTTGATTGCAAACAAGACGAGCAAAAAAGAAGAAGAAAAAAGAAGACAAAAGCTTCAATGTAAAAGCTAAGAAAGACAAGTTGAGCCCACAAGAGACGCCTCCAACTACAATCCCCTCGTGGCTATACCACAAAGCATTCCATCTTTGACAAGTTGGAATATAGATCAATCTGGTGAGGACTTTTGGAAAGGTCGTATTTGAGACAATTTCTATCCAGGCAGATTTAACTATGTTGAATGAGCAAAAAAGATTACTCTGCTTGTTTGGGGCAATAATCGTTGGTTTATTCATTACAAGCTATATTTTTATTTCTTTTTTCTTCTCAATTCGCTGTTGTTGGTGGCTGATGGAATCTGGCTAAGGTCTGTGAAGAATGGGCTTTGCGTCATCATGCTTCCACTTCTTGCACTGAAACCTGATGTGACCAGTTGGTGGAGATTGTTTTAAGCCACTAGAGGGGCAAAAGGAGAACAATAGTTAATTTACTTTATCTATGAGAGGTATAAAAATAGTACAGTGGAATCTGGATAAAGTCACCTCGCTTTAAGTCAGCCAATGGCAACTGTTCCGTTTTTTCCCTTCTTCATCTTAGTATTTTTTATTCTGATGAATGAAGTCAACGACCTGAGCATGAAATTTGCTTGAAGTCTACACGATGGGACTGAATGGGGTGGTAAAATCCTTGAAAAGAAAAATAAAAGAGCCTTTTTTCATTGTGCTGCTAGTGTTATAGTGTTTGCCTTCTTACAAAAACACACACCAAAACAAAACAAAAACACCCGTAAAAGCAATAAATGACTTGTACAATAATTATGAGTAATTCTACAACATATTTTTCACTCATCCCTGTGGTAAATCAGCTCATTAGTCTTTCTCAATGAGCAGATACTGTCAAAAGCAACAGCAACTATTTTTGTTTGGCTTAAGACCGAGTAATAACCCTTATGTATAGCTTATTAATATTAAGCTACGCAAGCTTAGGTATGGTGGACTGATCATCTGCTTGTCTGCAGTTCTTGTGATCCAGAGTTTTTCCCAGCTTCTTGGAGCTGGGTCCCGATACTGTTAAAGCAGTATGAAGGGATAAGGATAACCAAACAAAAAATTTTTCATCCGAGGGTTTCAAACCTTTAAAATTGATAAAGTCACCTTAGCTTAAAAAGTCAACACTTTTTCTAGGTCCTGAAGTGTTGACTTTTTCCAGATTCCACTGTAATTGATTCATTCATATAGGCAACTTTGACTCTTAGTGAGTGTGAACTAATTCTAATAGATAGCACTTGGACACAGAACATATTCTGGCACTGAAGAAAGTAAGATAATAGTTTAGAGGCCAACAACTGAGATTGAGATGCAGTGTTGACTTATTCATGCTCAAAAAAAGACCACATTATAGTTGGCACTTTTTAAAAAATGAGTTAAGTTATAAATTTTGTTTAAAAAATTAAAAAAAAAAAAATGCAATAACAATAATTAAATAAACAAAATTCCCTTTAATAATCCTAACTGCAAGGAAAATTTGTTTTTAGGGTTTGCCCCACGGGAAGTCTAGGACAACTCGGGCAAGAGCCATGGTGCCCCGCAGTGTGGTTGGCATGGTGGCACTAGCAGGAATCGAACCCACCTTCTTCAGCATGGGTAGTCAAATGCCTTGCCTGCTGAGCCACCAAGCCCAGAATGTGACACAAAAAGCACACTTTGGTGGTGTGAAAAAACAGCAGTAATACTATCGATAGTGCAGTCATCAAACCACGACCCAAAGTCACCAACCGACGACGACCCTCCAGTCCACGACATGGTCTGTGACTGCCTGACACCGTTACAGGACTGCTCGAATTGATGAGTTGTGATTGAAGTAATGCTACTGAAAAATGTCAGGCTGAATTTTTAAGTCAACTAGAATTCTCTTGTTTTGTAACTCCCACCAAAAATGATGGCCATATCAAACACATGCAGTAAATGAAACGAAACTTTTAGGTGTGTTGAAACTTAAAAGCTAGTTTGAGTTTTGTACTCCTCTTCCACACAAGGATGATGCAAAAGAAAATTGGTTCATTCTTTTTGAATAATCCTGAATGACTCATTTCAGACAATTTCTAATTTATGGACCTCCATTTTGTAGCTCATTTAGCACAGGACTCTGACCCTGCAGCCAGGAACCCAGTGAAGACTACTTTGTGCAGTTAATTTAAAATGAATCTCGGCATTCTTTCAAAAGGACTGGGGTACCAAGCCAGAGATGCCAACCTAGTCATTCAAATATGTGTATTTTCTAGATTGAAAATGTGTATGATCAACAACAAAAAATGCGTATCAACCGTCGGATGATTGAATGCCAAGAAGACCTGGAATACAGGCAATAATCCAAATGTGAAAAGATATAGCAGTAATCCAATAGTAATATATCCAAAAGCAAAGAATGAAACATTGACTTACAACATTTTACATCACATATCTTCCCTGTGACACCCGCTACCTGTCACTCACTAATTAATTGCCTTTCAGCTAGAATGGCATTGTCGGTTCTCCCAAGACTTGATAAAAGTCATGCGAGAAGCTGATTTTTTGCCGACTGGCCACATTTATGACCTTTACAGGCCGTTGAAATAGCTCAACTGCTTTTCCCCAACTGCATTTTCTCTGCTTTTTTTCCCTCCAAAATAAAATTCAAGACCTGGTGAGAAGACCATTAAAGAATATTTCACATGGCCTGAGCGACAGCTAAGATAATGTGATAGTATTCACCCTCCTTTTTTATTATATCGATACGGCATGATGGTATGACTACTAAAGCACTAAATAGTGAGTTCAGGAACGTTCTCAGAAGTGATATCGAATACGAAGTACGCAAAACGATACCAACAGAGTTAACTGCTTAATATACCAGATATTTGAAGCAACTCCACAGAGATTTTTGTGATGAATGATCACCAACTCAGAGGGATAACCAAAATTCCTATTTTTCCCCCTATGATCTTATATTTGTATCTGCTTCAAAACTTTGTATAAAATTTGTATCTTTTGTACTGGTTGGAATCTCTGTATGCTAACTGTCAAATTAGATATCATTATATTGCACATCTAAAATCCAGTTGACATATTCAGGACATATTTTAATTTCATCAAAAGACATCAAATATGAGACATAACATTTTGATTAAATATGTTTTCATCTTGAAACATACACAACCTGACACGAAATAAAAGCATTCAAATTCATCATAGCATAAAACATGACAATAACAAACAGGACTGGCAAAGTCCCCTCTCCCCGCCCCCAAAATAAATAATTCTTAAGAGTGAGAAATGCCTGCATGATTAAATGCCCATATCAAACACTCAAAAGAGATTTTAAAAGGCAGAGCCTTGATCTCATAGTCCATTTCTGAATCTATATAACAGACAACCTTTCATATTTCAAAACATCAAATTTTCTTTTTTGTTTACTACGGCACACAGAAACTTACAAATAATATCAATTAGGTAAATTTTCCTAATGTCTGTGTGTCTATGTCGGACCGAACTCCTCTGCCCTTAGGTAACTCATCGTATTAAATAAGGTATCAAATAAAAGCTCTCCTCTCACATAAATAAAATGTTAATTAAAATACCAATAACTTTACAAATCAACATTTTCCATCAGAGGGACAACTAATTTAGTCTAGCAGCCATTTGAAATTTCACTGCTTGCACGCTGTATGTCCTGCTTTGCTTAGTGAACGAACAAAGGTGGCTTGGAAGAAGGGGAGGGTAAACAGGAGCCCGCTGTTGTTAGCAAATGCGAAGAAGAAAGTGGAGTGGAGGAGGGGGGATAAGAAATTGGTGGTGGTGGATAGTAATTTATTTGCAGCCATAAAACTGCAATAGCACTTCTTGTTTTTAACAAAAAAAGTGCACCATGTCCTCTGTTTATCTTGTGAAATCTGAGGAGTACACATGGAAAAAGTGGCAACTAATGATAGGTCTGGAGGGGAGTCTCCTGTCCAAGCCCATGTCCAACCCAGAGGCTAATGGCACGACCATGGTCAAAAAATAAAAAAATGAATTAAAACAATTACATCTTTTGATTGTGAACAAAAATTCAACGTCGTCAACATTTCAAAGAACAATTCAATGTCACGCTATGAAGACCAAAGGGCTTTTAAAATTCAATGCCATCAACACACAATGCATTCAGCCATCAATTCAATACTTCAACATTCAAATCTATCAAGGCTCAAAGTCACCAACATTCAATGCAATCAACACTCAATGACACAACAATTCAATGCCCTCAACGCCATCAACATTTAACAGCACCAACACCCAGTCAAGGGTGGGTCATCAACTGCTGGAGGGTTCAAAGAGCTCACACAGACCCAGGTTGTCCTCCTCCCCTTCGTTCTCTGCCATCATCGCCCGCTGTTTGCTGCGGCGTGTCTCCAGGAAGAGGCGGGGCATATTGGTGTACTGGGCACAGCGGCGGAACTGCTGTCCGATGCTTTTCTGTGTAATTCAATTCAAGAGATACAAATTGTTTCATTTAGACCTGAAATTTCTATTATCACACAGCACCAACAAAGACAGGAAATAAAAAAACGTAAAGAAAAGCATGACTACAATTAATATCCTACAATGACAAAATGTCAACATAAAATATTTTAACCATCTGCCAGAACTGCAAAGGACGACATAAACAACATCTCCCATAACTCTGTGAGCCATCAATCAATACGACTGATCTTTTTATATTCAATCGGGTATCCCAATAATTAATCATGATTTTCTAATGATTTAAAAGTGCTACAGTTTTTAGGGGTCAGCTGGTAGTTTCAGTTCAAAAGTACCATTCAAAAAGTTACTTCAGTAAGTGAAAATTATCACAGAGCTGGAGAGGCAATAAAAACTGATGAGTTACTAAAAGTTATTGTTCAACTCACCCCAATGATGCCTTCAATGATTTTCTTGAACAGCTGTTTTTTCTTCTTGTCCAGACCAGCCTTTGGGGGAGAGGACAACTTCTCGTTGAGTTCCTGGGAAAAGTGAATTACATAAATCAGAGGCTTTATTTCATTCCAACATCAGCATTCAGTTAGACTCAACATAGAATTCAAAAGCAGAGCCATGAATGAAGGGATAAATCAAATACTAAAATCAACTACTTGTTGGATTTTAAATACAATCAGAAAAACAACAATTAAATGTTTTGAACATTTACAATGTAGCATCTATTTCTTGAAATACATATTCTAAAAACAAGATAAGACTGAAACGAACTGGTGAGGGGACCAACAGCAAGACTGACAGATCCAAATGAGGAAACAGCAGATGGCCTTAAAAAACTTGCCTTGCACTTGAATTATGTCTTTCTTCCTCTAATTGGATATAACCTTTGATAAAAATGTTGCGTTAAAAAAAAAAAGTTACCTGCTTGCTCATTAAAACCCTTCCTCATCCATACAGATGTAAATGTGTATGCTTCAAAATACTGTGCATGCAAAAGGAATTAACTACGTAAATGAAACAAGAAAGAAAAGGATGAAGCAAGAAATTAAATAGAGAGAATAGAGAGCAGGGAAATATCTTTTAAACAGCATGACTAAAGACAGGAAAGTCAAACCAGCGAATTTGCTATATTAAATGCTTACAGTGATCAGCTGGAGGCGAATGTCGGGGATTTTGGCCAACACATTGGACAAGACAGGATACTCCTTGTGCTGTAGACAAAGGCAGACAAGACACAATGCTACACATCTCCTTCCACATGCTCAGTGATAGGATATAAACAGGACTAATTAAGCAGCCAACACATTCCAGAGATGTGACCTGTACAACCTTTATTCTATGTCATGGAAGCAAAAAGAAAACCAACTTTTAATATTAGCGGGTACTGTTTATAGTAGTTTGTGATAAAAAGTCATTTAAAATTGGAATGGTCAAAACTCTATCTGATACATAACAACATAACATATCCCTGAAAGTTGACATAGCTTCAATGTTATGGTACAACAACCTGTTTACAGCAAACTGTTCATTAACTAAACCACTATCTATGAAGAATCATGTTATGATTGGTTCAAAATGGTGCCATGGCTTTCATACGATCCATACTAGATAGGAGAACAATCAATCTAACAGGACAGTTTACAATAATATTAATAATTGTGACCACAATATAACATCCAGCAGCAGTCATATTGCCGCACTGCATGTCATTATGGCTTGTGAAATGTAAGTATTCAAGTACTTAAGAATCCTGTCTGATTTATCGGTTAACTACTGCAGTAACATTATGAACAAATGGCTGAGCCATGACTTCAATGTAGTATCAAATGACTCGAGTACTGTGAGAAGTTAAGGGGGCTTACGTAGGTCTCGTAGTAGCTGAGTGCCATGGTGGTGAGGATGGACTGGCATGCTGCGTGCTGCCCATGGAGCTGCAGGCCCGACAGGATGGACATGAACACGTGCTGGTGTGCTTCCACCGACATCTGGTGGTTGCCGTCCAGCTGGCAGAGCATCATCACCACGGGAACAGTAGGAATGGTAGAAATTATTATGACAACAACTAAGATAATAAAAATAATAATAATAATGATAACAATATTAATGATTGTGATAAAACTGATAATGAAATGATGATACTCGTATTGCTCCTGCAGATAATCATACAGTTATGCTGATAGGTCAACTAAAAATAAATAACATATAAAAAGATAAGTTAATGCCCAATAGATTGATATACAGACATTCTCATGGTGAAAACTTAGGAAAACTAGCTTTCTTATTCTACTTTTGATTTGAAAGAGACATAATGTTGCTTTGTGTTTTTCAGGCAAGTAACAGAAGAAGATCATACCAAGAAGATCCTGGAAATATCCTATGAACATCTATTTTGTTTAGAGAGGCACCACACACAAAAAATGGAAGTCGATATTATCATAATGATTATTTCAGAAATGAAGGGTTGATAGGCAAATTATTGTAAATGCAAATTCACATTTTGAGAAAATCACGTTCAAATGTTAAGCTCTAAAGGGAACTCAGTGGTTTACAATAATTTTCCACCAAGCAACTCAGAGATGCCATATGACAGTTACAGTGATTCTATTTCCTTGATTGTTCAATGGATTGGTGATTAACTTATTTTTCAGGGTCTTGCAGTTACAACAATTTGCTTCTCAACCCGTGAAATGGTGTTGCATGTTTCAATTGAAATTTCAAATTTTCTTTTTGTAGGTTGTCTGTTGAGAAAACTCCCCGTGTCATGTTAGGCAGTCTGAGTAGCAAAAGCATCCTGACCTGTTTACACACCGGCCACAGCAAAATGGCTGATCTATAACACACCCATGTGTCGGGCCAGGAGAAAGCGGTGAGAAGACACATCACAATGGACGGGTAGAGGGCCTGGGTAAAACAGTTAAATAGACTTTAAAATGTCACCTTAAATAATCATAAAAATGATAATCAATGATAAAAATAAGAAGAATCATGATTATTAGGATAATAGTAGTGTATGTCGCACATAACACATGTACAAAGCAGTGCTTATAACTCATAAGGGCTGGCAGCAACTCACACCAGGGTAGGGAGGGGCAAGTTGACTGAAATGTCTCGCCAAAGAAACAAAATGATTCTGATGACAAAATAATAGGCCAACACCATTTACGGAAGCCTGACAAGGTTTAGTCAACTGAGTCCGGAGTAACTGGTACAACCAGACTTTTATCTTGGCAGCTTCACACTACTGGCGAGCTTAAGATTTAGAAAGTCTCAAAGCTTTTTGTTTTATACTATTCAACATTTTTTTTACATTTTTTCAAAGGAAAGAATGCCATTTTTGAAGCACACTCTGATAGGATATGATCAAACACAACCAGGATTAAAACCTTGGCTCATAGCAACTGCAAGCAAGTGGCTAACTTTGGGCTCATCCTATAGGCTTATCGCAAATAAAACTCAGCTTTTCAGGGAAGCTGTCGCCAATTTTTCATTTACAGGCATAAGAATTAAAGAGAAAATGAAATATTAAAAAAACCAAAAAAAACAGACAAAATATTCATAAAAGGGGGTGAATGGGACACACCTGAGAGCCCACAACGAGCACGCCAAGGTCAGTTAACTCTTTGAAGACAGCATGCTGGTTGCCTCCTGCTTTCACAACAGGACCATCCCCGTCATCCATGGCTTCTTCTTCTTTCACGTCTGAATTGGCACCACTCCTGCCAGATAGCACCAAGGCTGCAGAGAGTTGTTTTAGGTTGGTTTTTTGGTTTTTTAAAAAGGGTCCAAAGTAAAATTACATTGTAAAAGTTGTAACTCTTTGCTAGCTCACACATCAAATAAAAACATAAAGTCTCTGTGGAAAGACCTAAATAACGCAGCACACTTGATTTTTAAGAAATCTACTCTATGAGCTCCATTGGCTTCCCATAGAAAAAAGATCTATTTGTACCTAAGGACTTTTTAACTATATAGAAATACCCACAAGAACTCTAAGATCTTTTAATTCACATCCACGAATGAGAGTCTGTTTTAAAATCAATAGAATTTCAACTCATCCATTGAGGAGACAGTCCTCCAAAATAAAAAAAATAAAAAATTAGTAATTTTGGCTGCATTTGAACCTTAGTCATCCACGTCACAGCCAGGAGATATGGCCTCGTTCTAATACTGAGACATCTCTGAGCTAAGCTGACTCACAGCAGGACCTGCTTTGATAACAAAATACTAAACCATAAGAATCTGGCTCAAATAATTCCAACAACTAAACTAAACAACTAAATCAAAATCATAATAACTAATAGTACAACATTGCCTTGACAACTCACTGAGTAGTTCTAGGTATTCTTTGGTGAGATTCCTCAGCAGCATGTCCTCGATGACTTCTTGAGATTCTTGGTGTTCATCTTCATTATCATCCCTGTACAAAAAAAAAAAAAAGATGAAGAAAAACCATTACATTTACAAAGTAAATCGGTTGCCAAGGATACAGGACTGGAAAAAAACCTGATATAAAAAACAGTAAAAAGAACTTGAACAAATACCACTTTAGTGAATGATTATTGATTGTCTTAGTAAATAATGAAAAAGCTACTGAACAAACCAAGAGTGATTAAGTAACATATTTCTTTTCCTAACTCCTTTTGATTTCGGAGTCAATACTACACACTCAATGTGAAACTAAGGAGATACAGTCATCCATTTGGGTTGTGAAGGATATATTATAAGAGCAACTTTTTTTCCTTTTTTAAAAAAAAAATAATTTGTAGCACTTACCCGTCGTCGAGGCGTTGAGTGACCACAAGCCATTTGGCCTTCAGCTTCTAAAATGGGCAAACAAGAAAAATGCAAGAGAAAGAAAAATTAATTGGAGAAATGCAAGAGAAAGAAAAATATATTGGAAAAATGCACAATTCTATGCCAACTGAAAGAGTTGTTTTGGACAGATTTGGCAACTACAGGCAGACTACAGTCTTTTTCACCCACATGATCATATATTTGTTTGTTTGTTTGTTTATTGGAGGTTTTAGGGCCCCACAACACACGAGGGTCATAGAGGAGCCCAGAGAAAAGTAA
>JBCIKM010450516.1:0-10418 GCA_039654465.1 Melibe viridis | reverse complement strand
TCGCCGTTCATGGGATTCGAACCCGGACCTTTCACTTGAGAGGCGAGCACCGTACCTCTCTGCCACATACGCCCTGTCACTAAACACCTTATGAGTCTGCATGTCTCTGCATATAGTTTATGAATTTTATCCATTTCCTGTCCTGTCCTAGTCCAACTAAAGTTTTCACTCTTGTAGTGGAAAAATAGTCGAGAGTTACATTCACTTGTTGTGTCCCCTCAGCTAGATACATTGATGGCAATAGACTCTGGTTTTAATCTGGTTGAGAAATTTATTCATCAGAGATGATTGAGTTGTCTTGCCTACTTCATGTCACATGTCTGAACTGTTAACTCTTCAATGAGATAATGTTATTTTTTTTCTCTTCATGAACTCTCCACAGGATGAGGTGCCAATCAAAATACAGGAGGAAGAGTACAATGTGCATCAAAAGGTAAAAGTGTAACTGAACTTTTGACTCTTGATCCTGTAGAAGATTTTGTGATTAGATCTATTCCCAAGTAATAGGAGCTGATAATTTGTGTTCATTGTACTGTAACAGAATGTTTCAAAATGATAAGCACATTCATCTCACATTTAGAATTTGTTAAGGATCAAAGGCTGCATGATAATTAAACTGTTGTAACCTGTCACACAGGTTTACACAGCCTACTTAATTTAGTTTGTTAGTTATCTAATAGTATTCTCTTCTAACGCACTGTTCTCCCTTTTACTTTTACTTTTTCCCCTGTCCGGAGTCATTTAGAGACAGTAACTCTTCTTGCTGTCGAGACTCATTCCCCCATTTTCATTTCTTGGTTCTTACTCCCGGTCACTTTACATAAAAGCGGCCGCTGTAAATGAAATCAGTCTTTCTTACTTATCTCGTCTCTTGAGACATTGGAACCAAAAAACAGGGTCCCCGTTTTTTCCTTTTTCTCTTTTTTCCTTTTCTCTTTTTTTCCTTTTCCTCTTTTTCTTTTTTCCCTTTTCCTTTCTTCTTGTTTCGTTTCTTGTTTCTGTTCTTTCCCTTTAATTGAATCCTTCTGGTTCTGCCATTTTAGATCTTAGATCTTACATCTTAGACTTTAGGTTATAGATCATAAACCGTTCAATGTTAGCTTGAGTGTCGTTTGATTAACATTAATTAATTGGAGATTAATTAATGAGTCTGTAGTATTGCGTTATAGATTAGATTAGTTACCTGAGAGTGAGAGGTAACTTAGAATTATTGACTGGAAGTAAAATTTGATTAATTAATGAAAGTTGTTTACGTGTAATTTAGAGTGTTAGTTAGATTTAACAGTTTTGTAACTAGACGAATATTATTCTGATTAAGAATAACCTTGTAGTAATTGTTGAGATTGTTAATTAAGGCTTAATTAGTTGATGGTTGACTTTTTCCCTTGCCTGTGTGTGTTGACTGTGACCTTGTGTATTGTTGTCATACTGTACATGTTGTCATAGTTTGACTTCGAGTCAAGTAGTTGTTGTGGTTGCCAACTGTAATTTCACAAGTTGCTGCCCTTGGTGTGCACAACTGCAATTTCCAGTTGTGGCAATTTGTTGTCTGTTGTGGTTTTATGTGTTGGGTTTGTGGTAACGTGCCATTGTAATTGAGCGTACCATCTGTGTATTGAATTATATGTTGTGGTTGTGACCAGACGTACTGTTGTCTGTTGGGCGTACGTTTGTGTCATATGTTTCGTACTTTTGTTTGATTGTGTTCCGTGGGTTTTTTACATGTAACCATGTTATAAGGAACCTGATTACGATTTATTTACATTTTCAGTATTTTAGATGCTCATCTTTCAAATCTCTTATTTGACTTTTAAAAAATCATTTTGTTTATTTTATGAAAGCTTCATCTTACTTTGTATCTGCTTATTAGTTTTGATATTTCCATTCTTAATGAACATGTGCAAAAACTGATAAGATGGTCTTTTTTCCTCTAGTATACAAAAGAGGTGAATGAGGGGGCTGACTTGAACGAAGGCTGTGAGGAAGAAAGGGAACTCAGTGCATTGAATACGACTATAAGGTAATCGCATATAGAACTATAGAACTGCTCTACCATAAATTCATTCTGGACTTTATTACCTATTCTCCAGTAGCACAAAATCATACATTTTTATCCCCTTGATTCTGAATCTTGCAGATTTTTAAGGAACTGAACTTTTCTTTACTATCAAAGGTTAGTAAAGGACAAGCCGTTAAATGAAATGATAAAAACAATTTTGAATTGCATGTGGAATGACAATCTCTACGACATTTGTTGTTTTCTCTTTCAATGAGGCTGTACATGTTTTACTTATGTGGAAAAATCTTATGTTATTTCAATTTTATTTTCCCAGTGAGGAGAAGAAAGCGGAGTTCAAGAGCTGGAATCAGCATGATGACTCATTAGCCCTTTTTTGTGATACTGAAGGTAAATGTTAAAATTGACTAGTCTGATAGAAAAGAAATATACCTACATTGACTCTTTCCAAGTTAGTGGTGTTAATATGTCTTGAGAAATTTTGAGATCATTATGAGTTACTTGCAATTTGCTTGTAGCAAGCAGGTCACCGAATCATCCTTCTGTTAGTGGCCAGGCAATGGGTGCCCTGGCAGTTTCTAGGCCCCAATCCCAACTGCACAGTTTTAAACCTTTCCTGTTGTTTCCTTTCTTACTGTGGCTCTGTCTCTTCTCATCACTGTTCCCATAGTTTTGTCCAAGTTTTTAAAAGCTATATGAAAATAAATGTCATTTATTGGCAGGTTTCAATCTTAATCTTTCTGTTTCATTCATGCATTGGTGTCATTGCAAGAATGTGTGTGGTGGTGTGTATGTGGGATCATGTGTGCGCCTGCTGGCATGAGTTGAAGTCTTCTCATTTCTTGTAATGTTTTCATCAACTCCTGTTAAAAGGATTCATCCCATCTTTTGTTTTTCAAGTGTTGCTGCATCAACTAATCAAATTGTGTCATGATCAATTGTCATTAGATGAGAAGAATGGATTTAATTTCAAGATTATGAAAAGAATTGTCTTGGAGAGTAGTCAGCTCATTGCATGTTTGTCAGGCTATTTATTATATGAAATGATGTGAATACAAATATTTTCAGATGAGCACTCCAGTGGCTCAGAATATGTTGATCTGCTGTTAAACCCAGAACGTTACACTGGGTATAAAGGACCATCTCCTCAAAGAATTTGGCGAACAATCTATGAAGAAAACTGTTTCAAGTAGGTCACATTCCTATCAAGACGATTCTATGATTTTATGATATGAAATTAAAGTATATGATATGGGATATAAATGAATACCTTGTATTACAAATTTGAATCAACTTTATGGTTGTACTGCAACTATATTCGTAAGTTTACTTATGTTATAAGCTGATCAACAGCTGATCTCTCTGAACATTGTTGAAACACTTATGGTTTGAAACTGGATCCCACTTCAGATTTATTTTTGGAGGGATTTAAGGCATTAAAACATATGAGAAGGAACTTCTACCACCAAGAGGAATGGGGCCTGTTTTCTATTTGTAATTATATTGTCTCACGAGGAACTTAAATTTCATTTATTTTTCATTGTCTGTTGCCATTACTAGCACTCTTTTAGCTACCTTTTAGGTAGCTATCATATAACCAGATCTCTCTTGTAAAAGTTAAGTCAAATTTTGGCATTGCAAATGCCTTTGAATTGTGATACTTGGGACAACATGTCTGTTGCTGTATTAAGAGGAGCATGTCATGGGTGTCATAATGAATAATTTATGCAGGATTTGGTTTTAGCTTTAAACCATCCACATGATGATTGTTCTCTTTCAGACCTGATAAGAAATACTCCTATGGTCAAATGCATATGGAATCATGTGAGTTATCTCTTTCATATCTTTATTGGTTATCTTAGAAAAGTTCCCACAGACATCCACTTTGAACTCGTACAATTATAAAAACCATTTTGTTTTGACTGTTGGGAGTTTGGTATGACTCAAAATAATTTACAACTCTAGATTTTTAAGTTGAAAAGACCCGTTCATTTTGTTTTTCTTATTAGGATGTAGACACTTCCGTTGGAATATTCAAGATTTAGTGGTACTCATCTCCTTTCTCAGTGGTTTACAGAATTTCACTTAAAAACTTAAAATTATGTCATTGTTATTTCAAGATTATGCAAAAATTCTTGTGTGTTAAGCTTTGTAGAATAAATATTTGACAAAAAAATTCTTCATTTATTTATCCATTTTGGCTGATGAAAGCATCTTCTTTTCGTTAGGATGAGAAACAATTCTTTATTTTTCACTTGTTGGAACTTCCTTTCAGCCCAGTTTGATGAAAACTAAGTGGAAAGCATAGTAATAGAAAGGATTGTAAGGGTAGGAAGAATTTGCCTTTCAAAACTTGTGGGATTTGGAGTCTGGTACACAGAAATAAATGTTAAGCATTTTTTTTATTGGATTCTAGACTTTGCTAGAAAGCTGAGGGATAATGGCTGCCTTCATATTTTACAGATTTGGAGGTCATGAGTGCTAGTTGTAATTTGCAAGGTAAAATATAAGGATGGGAACTCAACTTTTTAAAAACAAAATCATTATTCCTTCTAATTTTCATCCATTCCTGTTTGTACATTTCTTAGCCCTGTTTCAACAAACAAACAAACAACAACCATAAAAAAAAAAGAAAGAGAGAGAGAGAGAAAAGCATTTGCTCTTTCTTCATTTCCTGGAAACATCATTCTCCCCGTGTACATACAATCAATATACAATCAATCATGTATAATCAGTAGTTGCTTTACAGTAAAGATTTTTTCTCTCTCAAGGGTGAAAGGAAAGCTGTTAACCTCTACCCAGTTTTAAACCAATAGTCAGACTGTGATTGAGATTGTACAATATTAAGTGTGATGGCGATCTAGTTATGGCTAGTGGCATACCTTGCTACAGGTTACATTAACTCTGTAACCAAGTTGGTATCTGTGTTTCATTCTTGTCCTAAATGTGGCAAACGATTGCTTTCACACCCTCACGCTGTCCCCTTGTGAGTTCACTAGAGTTACACAAGAAAAGGTTAAAATCATAAATGTTTCTTAAAGTAAAAATTTGTTTTAGTTTTAATAATTTGATCTTGCATCAAGTTTGAGACAGAAGAGGTAAAAAGACATTAATTTTAAATTAACAAAGTAAAAAATGGAATTGTCAACACAATGCCTCTTTTTTCAAACACAGGTTATGATTATAACAGGAAATAAATGTCTTTTGCATCCAGTTTTTCCAATCCTATCATAGAAAACAAAGCTGAATTTCAGGAATTCTACAGTGAAAAAAAAAATATCCAATGCATAACCTTTTTTTGTCTCTAAATGACCTTTTTTGGAGATTCTCTTTTGATTAGAATGATTCTAACCCCTCTTGGAGATTGTACTACTTATTTTTTTAATTTCTCTTTTCTCTTTTTCTCACTTAAACGGAGTGTTTTAAGGTACCCTTAGAAAGTTCATATAAATAATATTCCTTAGAATCTTGAATTTTTAAGTGACTAACTTTTAATTAAATTTTAAAGATAAAAATTTATTCTTTAAAAAAAATAAGGTTTGGTTTCTTTTCTGACTAGCTCACCTGAATCCCAGTAGTGTGATACAATTTCCCTCATAACCTGTTCACCAATGGTCACCAATGATCACCAATGCACTTTTTGTAGTTTGCTTATGAAATCATACCCTGATTTATTTTTTTGTAATTGTTCTACCTGCCTTTCACTCTAATGAATCAATTGGAGAAGATTCAGATTCTCTCACCAAATGAAATACTTCAAATAATACTAGTATTTTATAGAAAAAATAATTAAATTAAAATTAATTTTGGATAAAAAAAAACAACTCCTATTTTTCTGCTGTCCGGTGGCACTTTACCTAATTTACCTCATTCTATTAGAGATGGATGTAAAGGTCAGAGATGCTCCTAGTTGATGACTTATGATAACAGCAAATGGGTTCGACAGTTATTATTCTTTGACATTTATTTACAGTGACAGATTTCCCTCAGATGTTTTGTCCAAAGATGATAAAAATAATAATAAAGAAATTTTTTTTCATGTAAGGCACTGTCCCCTGCTAATAAACTCTAGCCACTGATCAAAATGATAGGCTCAAATATCAAATATGAAGATAAATAGAGTGCACTATTGGCAAGAGTTTTGGCACTCCTAGGAACAGGGTAGAGGGATGGTAGAGACAAAAAGTGGTTTTAGCAAGACTGAGCCTCCTCACACATAGAACGACCATTTGTTCTGGCCAAGACAGTGACTTCAGGAGAAATCAATAAACAGAAAGTTTTAAGTGTGAGAGGGCAATGCATTAATCTTACTTGAGCTTTCAAAATTACATTTTTAACAAGGACAATTTGTACAAGACAATTGTTAAACCACTGGAAGACTTTTGCTCTGTGTATCTTGTCTTGTGATCAGCAAAAAAACACATTGCAGTCTCATCATCACCAGTGCTGCACTATTCAGCCTGTTGTTGAGAGGAATACTTTTGAGTAAAAAACAATTTTACATAATGCACTTTTAGAGTTGTGGAAAAGCATATGGTCAAAAATGACTATAACTTTATGAAAAGCAACTACATCTCAGGATTTTGTGGTCACCATAGGATCCTAGTGACATGAATTACTGATGATATGTTGATGATATTGAATTTCAGGAGTAATTTTGTTGTTGGAATAATCTTAGTTTCTGTCACTATTATGATGTTCAGTTATCTACTTTTTAACGCTTCTCAAATTTGAATAATGTTACATTTCGCCCTATTTCACCATCATATCCCATCCTTCTGTCGTTTTTTTTTGTATTCTAGCCTCCTTCACAGAAGGTAACTCAACATTACCATCGAAAATATGCTTGCAACTTTAAATAGTTGTGCTAATTTTCATCTTTATGTTATTGTGTTTTGATAAACATTATATGAATCTTTGTTGTACAGATTGTCAGTGTTCATTTCCATCTTCCATCAAGATTTGTCTAAAAATTAACATGTTGTTTCTTTGGTTAGAGGCTGCTTTCTTATCTGTTTGTTTTGAACCCGACTTTCCTCTCTTAGTATACCTCGTGTTAAAAAGTGAACCTGTGTTCAAATTTTAATTTATATGATGAGCACTGTTAGTCATTATCATCTTTGCAGAAAAGTGCACTTGAATTTCTAGATTCAAGATCTAAGATTCAAACTTTATTTATTGTTGGTTTTAGTATTAACACATTTCAAAATAAATACAAATATTTAAGCTTTTGATGGCTTTTGACTGACAGTAAAAATTGACAAAAAGAAAAGAAAGAAAACCAATAAAGCTCTACATAGGTTCATTAAGTACATGTGTAAATAAGACAGTGTGTTTTTTTTATTATGCTCCGATCTATAATTGGAATAACTAAAAATCCCGGGGAAGATAGAAAGCTCCCATCTAAATACATATGGAATTGTGTTCAATTAAATGGAGCGCACGCACATAAACAATACACTTTCTCAGGATAGCCAATGGTTACAAAACATTTTTGTGCTTCTTACCATTTGCACCAGCAGACTATGGTTTTTGGATTAGCTTTTACCTACTACTCTGACAGTTTTTTATTTGAATGCTAAAGTGAAGTGGGTTTTTTGTTGTTTTTTTATGGAATGTGAGAACTTTGCATTATTGGGTAAAATTGATGATTGAATCGACCAAATTACTATATTCTGGGCTGATTAAGTCCACATTGCCGTCGCCAGTTTTTCTTTTTCTTCTTGTTAAGAAATTATTCTCGGTGTAATATCCCAACTTTTGACTCCGATATTTAAGTGTTTGTTTCATATTTTTCTCCAGATGTTAGTTGTAAGTTGAATGTTACATTGGTACTCCTTCCAAATCTGTTTTTTTCTTTCCAGTTACCTTTGTTATGATGGAATAATTTATTGATTTTTATTGTTTTGTTTCTCTGAATCTCTTGCATGATTTTAATGGATGATTCTAAAGGGGCCTAAACTGGACAGTGTTTGGAGGGCATCCCTCAAGGGCTCTTATTGCATGTGTCATCCTTTTGTCAAATCTTCTTTATTCTGTCCTTGTGTGCTTGTAAATTTTGATTGGATTTCTATTCACCCAAGGAAGATATGAACAAATCTTGAATGAGCATAGGATTCTATTTTGTGTGGAAGTTTCACCGTTTAGGTGAAATCTATTCAGCTATTCAGATATTCTGAATTGGAATTTATTGAAATTTGTGCAATGATCCAAAAATGCTTGGGAAAAAAATTGAAGATGGAGAGGCTTGGATTTGAAGTGTTTTAGATGGATGTGGGAATCTTTATTGAGGAGTTTCAGTCTTCATCTGGTTGACTGTACAGGTATGGTTCTTTCTGCCTTTTGTGATTATTCTGTGGTGTAGTAACAGTTCAATTGATTCTCAAACTTCTTGGCTTGTCCTTCATACTTGAAGGATTTATTTTTCTTAGCTATTTCAGGTATTGGGCCTTCATAAACTTTTTCTTAGGACCCTAAGTGTGCAATTTTGAAAATTTTCATTTAATTCTATTTTCATTTTCATACAAAAACATTTTTTTACTATTTGGTATAAGTTGATGCCTCTGTGCTTATTATTTCATTTTATCTTCTTAATATATCATCCATTGTTTTGTTTTATATTCTTAAACGCAAGCCTCTTGAGTTCATTTTCATAAACTTACAGGAGCGTGTTGGTGTGCAGGTTATCTTTGATTTGGAATATTATTTCAATAGCAATAGACATTGGATAATTCTAAACTCAAAATTTAATTTTAGGGATAGAAAACTGTAATGATGGTGTAAAAGTAGATATATAAACCTGCCCTTTTTCCAAAAGTTTTTAAAATTTCTACAATCAGGTTGCTGACCATTTTTGGGGTTATGAGGATATTGAAAGCAAAAAGCATGACATTGCTGAGAAAGAAAAGGAAGCAAACAATTTAGGGGCAGGGTTGCGATAAATATCGGACAACTGGTTCAGATATAGAGGACTGCATTTTCTTTGCAATCAATAAACGTTATACATTTTCACATATTTAAAAAACAAATGCCAAACTTTATTTAATGTCTTGGTCTTGGTGTTGGTTGTTACGAAAAACAGAAATCTGCAATACATACACTCCTTTAAGCCTAGTGATGTGTTTAACTAGTTTACTACTCCCAAAAAGCTGACAGAGCTGAAAAAACAAAGATCAAGAGATAGCCATTTTGCATCATCTTGCATCCTCAAATGATTTGCTGGTTTGGGGATTTGAGATTTTTCAGGCTTCGATAATACTCTGCTCTCTACCATTTCTATTGGCCCTTAATGTATAACTTCTTCCATGCTCCCAATAGGTCAGAACTAATTGTCAGCTTAAGTCCTTATATTTGGGACTAGCCAGATTTACCTGGTTAAAAATCAATTGATATTTTCGATTCAACCATATCTTACCCTGTATGGCTCACTATTATTATTTTCTTGTCCTTTTTTTTTTTTTAATCGTGTTACATATGGCATTTTATTTTCTGTGAGTCAATTTCTATCTGGGAGTAGACAGAGCTCTTCCATCATCAATGGCTCAACATTTCATCATCAAGATGATAAAAGAAGAGTCGTAAGGATAACTGGTGACTAGCACTGGACAAAAATCTATTCATTGTAACTCTCCTTTTTACATCATTAGAAGTCTCATTGTCCTTTTTTAAGTCTGAAGAACATACTGTTTTAGTTTCAAATGTTAATTTCTTAAAATGATAATTGTATACAAATTTTCGATTTCATTTCTCATTACTGTCTTGTTTGTGGATTTAAAGATTTTGCTCTTTGTTTCAATTTGCATTCAAAGAATGAGACCCAAATCATGGGCAGTAGTTCAATTTAGAGTGTTCTTTCCTACTTAATTTAATTTGAATATTATACCTCAATAGTCATTGGATTGTGTACAGAAAGAAAAACAGGTGAACACAGCGCAAAGTAGAAGTGAGGTTTTATTGATGGTTATTGTGAAGCGCTACCAGTACCGAGCAAAGCTTTTCTCCTTCATGAGCTCAATGACTCAGGGCATACTATGATAAACCAATAATGCCACTTTATGCTGACACTGAGACATGGATAGTGGAAGAAGTGGCAAAGCAGTTGACGAGATTCCTCAACAAAAGCCCATTAAGTGGAGGAAGACAGCAAAGCATTAGTATTGTGGGCTTCACCCATGACTAATGATGCTGGCAGGGAACAGGTATTGGCTCAGTGTCCACCCCAGTTCCGGTCTTGTTTAACGGACACATCAATCTTGTTTATGTCCACTGCAGTTCTGGTCTTGTCATACCGACACATCAATCTTGTTTATGTCCACTGCAGTTCCGGTCTTGTCGTACCGACACATCAATCTTGTTTATGTCCACTGCAGTTCTGGTCTTGTTGTACCGACACATCAATCTT
>JBCIKM010450294.1:0-10420 GCA_039654465.1 Melibe viridis | reverse complement strand
CAGTGGCGAAAGTTTGTGCATAACAATTAAACCTTACACCGAAAGGTACTAAAGGTAAAGATAAAGAAAGAAAGAAAGAAAGTATTATACTCAAAATAGAAGCCTCTGGAATCAGCCGGAACCCTAACCCTTGTATTATACCCAAAAGATGCTGTTCTAGGTAATATCAACCATTGATGAGCAGAGACCAGAGATCTGTATACATTCCATACGTTTCTCCTTCATGACAAGGTTGCCCCTCACAAAGCAAAGGCTCCAACTCAGAATCTGCAAAAGTCTGACAGTCTGGAATCTCTGTTTTGCCACACCCAGCCCACAGTCCTGGCTTTGCACTATGTTGGTTTACTATTGTAAAAGAAAAACTTGCCTGAAGGAAATTTGAACTTACGCAAAGCCTTTAAAAAACTGCATATGCCTCTAAGTGACGATCACAGCACTTCCCAGAATCAATCCCCTGCCATCTCTTTATTTCTCATGATCCACATATTTTTAATTATTGTATTTGTTGATTGTTATTCCAGGATGTGACAGAAGAAGAGGAATCTCAGAAACAAGAAGGACTTCAGAAACAGATTCTTCAGTGAGTTGATTTAATTCTGGAATGAAAATTCACAAAAAAAATATAAAAAACCCTAAAAAAACTTTGAAGGACAGAGCTGTATGGAATCATTTTTCTTAAGAGAAGAATATGATAATGAACATAACTTTATTGTGCACAAGTAAATCTTGAATGGTGGTTGAAACCAAATAAATAATCAACAATAAAATCTGTTGGTAGCTGCTAAGGATTTTTGTCTCATCTCTTTGAAGACAGCAACATTTGAAATCCTTGATGATGCTTTCTTCATCTTTAAGTGTCCCGATCTGTAGGGAACATTTACTCTCTGAAGTAATTTTTAAGAACAATTTAGAATGAACACCTTAATGTTCACTGCTGAGTTGCTGTATATCGTCAATGGAAAAGAGACTTCGGAGAGTACATGGTATTTTGTTGAGGGGGAAAACTATCCTAAAGTATGGCTGCATTCAATTGAAAAATTGACCAGAAAACCCCTAAAAAACATAGTGATGACCCATCTTTTTTCATATAAGACAAAAGGACACATAAAGAACTAAGGCGAACGTTTGGGTATCACACATGTCTGTGTAACAAACATGTCAACTGCCACAAACAGAAGATACTACGAGAGAAACAAGAAAACCACTTTATTGAGTTTCAAATTTGTTTAAGCACTTTAAAAGAAGCTCTTTGATTGAATGATTATCAAACTTTTGTCTAACAGGGAACAGGTGATGTCAAATCTGGTTGCTGATAAAAAGCACATCCGTGCCCTGGGACTGGCCATTTCCTTGAACATGCCATACAATGCCCTCAACATTCTTCGTGGTAGGTGTAGCAATTGTCTCAATTTTTAGCGTCAGTATTCATTATAATTTTTAACATGCATTGCAAAAAAGGACCTTGTTTTTTTACC
The DNA here is from genome assembly GCA_039654465.1 of Melibe viridis. Classification (NCBI taxonomy): domain Eukaryota; kingdom Metazoa; phylum Mollusca; class Gastropoda; order Nudibranchia; family Dendronotidae; genus Melibe; species Melibe viridis. The sequence goes on along the minus strand of JBCIKM010450294.1, from coordinate 8,945 downwards.
TTCAACCATTAAGTATCGGGTGAAAGCTGGCATAACAAGGGTAATTATAATCTGTCAGTGTCTGAGAGACGTAACCCTCACATGTATCCCGTGTCAGTTAGAGATCCAATCTGTAGGTATTTCTTTGAAAAAAACAAAACAAGCAGGTGTCCTGTCTGTAAATTATCCATGTTACGGCCTTGGTGTATGAAGACGGGACTATGTAGATTATTTCTCAGGCATTTGCTCCTTAACGCTGTAGATTATTTCTCAGGCATTTGCTCCTCAACGCTGCAGATTATTCCTCAGGCATTTGCTCCTCAACGCTGTAGATTATTTCTCAGGCATTTGCTCCTCAACACTGTAGATTATTTCTCAGGCATTTGCTCCTTAACGCTGTAGATTATTTCTCGTGCGTACCCTCCTCAAAGCTGTAGATTATTCTTCAGGCGTACGCTCCTCAACACTGTAGATTATTTCTCAGGCCTATGCTCCTCAACGCTGTAGATTATTCCTCAGGCTTACACTCCTCAGTGCCAACAGAAGTCATCCACATTGTGCTAGTAAGAAATGTTGTTGGTCAAATTGAATATCGTTTGCCTCATGAGGTCTAGCAATGACGAATGTCTGGTGTCAGAAAAAGTGATGGAAATGATTATTGGGCTTTAAATGTAGTTCTGCTGTTCGATATGTAAATTATAGTTATAAAAAAAAAAAAAAAAATCTCTTTACTAATCCCACTCGGGAAATTTGTTTCTAGCGTCTTTTCCAACCCAGGCAATAGTGAAGTGCCATATTGAGGCTCTACCCTTGACCATGAGACTTGCAGTGCAATTCCTCAACCAGGAGTAGACCATTCATTCCGCTTGCCCCATTAAAATTTTGTGCACCCAGACAACTGTTCCTTGAAAGTTAACATAGTTCTGTTTTGAGATCCTCAATTTTGTGGTTTTGAAAACAGTTCTACAGTGGTTCCAGATTTTGCCCAAAATCCCTGAATTGAGAGTAATTGTTTGCCAGCTCTTCAAGTATCAGATTACCTGTTACTGGATGTATGAATTATAATGAATATCAATCAGGTTTTTAAAATTTTTTTACATGTGTTTCATTGGTGTTCATCCTACCCAGAGGTCATCAAGCAGGAAGACGGAGAAGCCCAGCTGGGGAAACTGCTGCGTAAAATGCGCCTGGATCAGATTGGTGAGAATATCTCAATTTTAAACTTTCTTACGTGTGTGAATATTCTTGCTAATATCACTTTGTAACCAAAAGAAAAATTGCTACTTTGCTACAATTTGAGAAGAAAGATAAAATATTATTATTGTTATTACTATTATTATCATTTCTATTATTTAAGCTATTGCATAGTGAGCTTCTGGTGGATTTATGCGTAGTCTTCTCCTGCCCAAACTACTTACTTTGAGTTAAATTACATATTTTGAGGTCATGAACCTTTTCATGGTATGAAGAAAAGGATGGAAGGAAATGAATTTGTGGTTAAGAAATATACTTGAAAAATATTCTTTATTGTTCAATAAAAAATGACCAATATCTAGATAACTGGAGACTTTTTTAAAGACTTTTTAGCGGTAAAAGATTGACTGTGCTTTGGAAAAGAGCCTTTTGTGCTGACTCGAGTAAATTCTTATTCATTTCGTAATGTTGAGCAATTTTTTCAATTGACTCAGTCATTATTCTCATTGATTTTCCTCAATTTTAGCATGAAAAATACTCAATTCTCTGCAAATCACACTTGATGGCGTCTGTCTTTTCTAAAGCATTGTAGAAAAACAGTTTGTCAAAAAAATGCTTAATCCAAAATAAGCTTTATATCTGAAATGCTATTGATTCCCAGATGTTTTCTTCATAAATTTCACTACCCTTTTCTTGAAAAGAATTGCTGTTCCCAAAAGATAACCTCTTACTTCGCTTCTTCTCTTTAATATCATGTTATTGACAGGAACCCTGATGAACTTTGCTGTGGAGTGGAACACCAACAGCCGCAACTACCACCCTGCTCAGCTTTTGGTCAACCTGGTTCTCAAGAATTTTCTCCCGTCTGAATTGATTCAACTGCCTGGCTTGCAGAGGGTGCTGGAAGGCATGATTGTTTACACAGGTAATCAAGTCTCCTCCCTGGTTTACACTTTTGTCTTTTATATACAGTAGAATTCAAACTAAACCAAAAAATTCCATAAACCGTAAAGAAATCGACCAATTTTGCAAGTTTCTTCTTTGTATTTGTATTGTTTCATACGATAAACCGCGACTGCCTTTGAACCAAAACAACTTGAAAGTGTCTTTCCTTTTTCTTTTGTTCCATCTTCAATAATTCGGGAAGGGGGCCTAGCGTTCCCAGTAATCTTACATAACGCCGAGCTTGCAAACGCAACTCGATCAAGAGTATGACTGTTGAGGTGAGGGAGAGGGGTGGCAAGCAAACCTTGGTTAGCAACGCTTGGGCTTGACCAACACAGCACATCACACAAAAGGCGATGGGTAACAGTGGGGGTGGGGGGCGGGGGGTTACGAAAGGGAAGGAATGACGTTGAGTTGGTGGTTGTAGAATCACGCAAGCAAGTCTGCACATGCGTTTTGTGTGTGTGTTTGTGTGTAGAATCACGCAAGCAAGATGTTCTCGCTTGCATACCTACCTAATCTATGACTTCTGCAAATGCATTGGGAGGGGGTAGGTGTGTGTGTGTGTGTACTTTTTTTGTTTTATTCACTTTAGCATTAGCATTGACCATTAACACACTGTTTCATTTCCACTTCATCTCTGAGTCGCTGCGCATCATTCATCTAGTATCACTATCACAGGCCTATCACAAAAGAACGTTCGAATTCGATCTTTTTTTTTATTTTAGTTTTAGCTTTACTCATGGTTACTGTCAGTGAAAAACATCGAAAAAAAGTGAACTTGCTGTAAACCTAAATGCCTTTAAACCAAAATGATTTAGTAGGTCCCCAAAATTTTGGTTTAAAGGAATTCTACTGTACTCTTAATATACAGTCATTTCCAAAGTATCGGATCACTTTTGAATTAGAGTTATTGAATAATTTTTTATTGTTTTACACATACTTACTGTATGTAAAGAAAGAGGATTCTTCACTGCTTCTTTTGGTGTCAAGAATCCTTTGGTTTATATCCGTTTAAAGTGAAACAGTAAAAAATTTAATTTTGCAAAAACTGACAAAAATATGTTAAAGTTGACTCTGCGATTGACTAATGTCTGCACACAAAATACATTCATTCAATCGATTTAAACTACCGACCAAACAAAATAGTATTAACCTTTCACCAGCAGGAAGTAGATTATTTTATTGTTGTTGAAATGAAAACCGATATAATACTGGCTCATACCAGATTTAGTAGAAAGAGCTTGTGTCACTACACTCATTGAAGCAATTTTCGTGTCCCTGATGTAGCAGGGATTATCGTCGGTTCAAGAACTACTGTTTCTGAATTCCTACGGGGACAGAAAAGCTGGGTCCTGATCAGTGAAACACTATGAAAGGTGTGCTCAGGTAAACTAATTATCATAAGTTACATTTGCAAAACGGAATCCAAGAAGAAAGCAAGCTAAATTGATACCCACTGCCAACTATTGAAAGTAGTTGATGCATGCAGTGTGGTGCTCTGATGCTTAGTAGACTAGTGTAACAACAAAGTTTTGAGTCTAAAGGCAATGTGGAGAGCCCATGGGCTTTGCATGTGTATTAAGATTTTGGAAAAGACGACATTTCCTTCCAGTCTTATGGAGGCATTCAACAGTAAACAGAAGATCAAAGATAATTCAATTCCCCTTCTTATCTTTTTACTTTTGTGATGATAACAATTTTCATGGGTCTTTGAAAATTCTTAATTATTCTTCTGTAGTGGGTAACTGTTAAAGGATTCGATGATCCAGGTTAATTTTGGCTATAAGAGTACATGAAAATGAGTGAATTGGATGGCCCTATACAAGGTATCTGAGGTCAAATCTGTTGTCAATGCAAGTGACACTTTAGCTATACTTAAAGGGCTGCTTTTTATTGCTACATATTATTACATTTCAAAGAAAACACAATCCTTTATGACACTTAGATATCAGTCATCTATTTACTGGCATAGGTGTATCAAGTGAACATTACATAATAATAATGTAAATAATATGAATAATGTAAAGCAAATATGTAAGGCTATTACTTGTGGATATCAATGTCTCCTATATTATTTCTTTACCAATTTGAACGCTGGTGTAATATTTGTAAAATAGTATTTTAATGTGATGAGTACCTTTTGTGTGTGTGTGAATTGTAAAGCGCTTTGAGCTTTTGGCGGAAGGCGCTATGGAAATTGAATTATTATTACTATTATTATAGTTCGGCAAAGAATAAAAAAAAGTATTCCTTTACTATTGCATTGGACACACTTTCTTTTTCTATGATTTTATACTGTATTAGACGTTCATATTGATCACTTTAATCTTTTAGTGTTTGCTTCCTATAGCTTTGACAAATAATAGTAGAATGTCAAACAATGATTGAAATGTGGGTCATCTTTATTTTCATTGCTCATTACCTCTTCAGTCCCTTACTAAGAAGCAGTGCTTCCTTTTTTCTGCATTTATGAGGATTTCTGCATTTTCAAAAAGTATGCAGAACTGAAAAGATAAAAAAAAACAAAAACCAAACTTTCCCATTGTAAAAACCTGTATTTCCTTGTTGTTGGGGTTTTTTTTGGTGGGGGTGGGGGGAGGGGGTTGTGTCAAATACACAGGCAGTGCATCTAGTAGTTTTCTATGGTTGAAAGTGAAATCGTGTTTTTTAATTCTTCACTAGCTGGGGTTGATATCCATATTGCTTTTCAAAAATGCATTACTTGTACTATTTCTGTATTCAGACCGACATCTTCAAAGACTAGAAGAGCTGGTGATAAACACATATTTTGCAGACTACTGTTACAGTTGTATGAAAAATACTGTTCCTGAGTTATGATCTTGTGGGTAAGGCTTTTACAGTTGTTATATTAATTAAGAATAATCTTTTCATAATGGAAGGGGGTGTAAAAAAGAAGGGAATAAGAGATACATAGAATGTATGAGGCAACTAAATTAGAAAGAATATTTATTATACTTCTAACTATGGGACTTGGCAAAAATGATGTCATCATAAAAATTGTGATTGTACTACAAATTGAAGGCACTTTTTACACCATTTGAAAGCAGGCAATATATCATATCAGTATCAGGCTGATGGCTTAACATTTGTCTTTAGCTGAAATTACAGGGCCCAGGGCCATTCCTAGCTTTCATGACTCTTGTTAATTTAGTAATAAAAATACGTGTTGGTAGTTGGAAAAGGGTTAGTAATAGTTATTATTAACTTGTTAGCATTTTGTATTGCTGTTTTGTTATTTACTGAAATTTAGCAAAATTAAAACTTGTTTTAAATTATTCAGATTAGTTACAAAAATGTTTAAGTGATATAGTACACTGTTAATGTTAGTTCTATTTCCCTTGCTCCCTCGGTAGCAATTGAAATATTATACCTGGAGTCCAAGGGTGGCCACCCTCTTTCCCACTCCCTATCGGAGAGACCATTCACTACCAGAGTTCGAAATGGGTGCCTGTGGTCTTTTTTTGTGTGGCATTTTGTTAGTATTAGTACTGACTCGATGATAGATAATGAGAAGAGAGGATGCGAATGTAGTGTATCCGATAATATCCTTGATATGTTAATGTAAACTCCTAAGACAGATCAATAGATAGATATATCAGTGAATTAAATACTTAATTAAAAAGTTAAATACAGGAATAAGATAAATTTCCAAGATCTATCCTATTGTAGCTCACCCAGCGGTGAGGCTGTCCCTCCGCCCCTTGACCCCTCGCGCAATAAGACATTAAAGAATGTGTCACTCCACTGGAGGGGAGGCTCCCCCAAACCTCCAAACCAGGCACAGGGGGACAGCACCGCCACCGATTCCGCTCCTTAAAATTTATCATTATGAACCACTTAAATCACCTTCCTCTATGGGAAAAGACTTGTTCATACCCCCATTACCTACGGAATGAGACCTTTACATCAGGTCAAGATTTTTTCATATATTGACAGTTAATGATAGATATGTTTAAGTTTATGTCAGTATCAGTCTTTTAGTAATATAGGGTGATCAGGTTAGTCATATTATCGCCACAGGATCTTTTGGTTCAAAACATAAAGGGTCGTGTTCTATAATCCTAATAACAAGTATCTATATTGTTAAGATAGAAGGCAAGCAATCAGGCAAATAACACGGAACAACCACTGAAGAATACACAGCAGTTCATGTTTGAAATCAGTTTAAGGTAGGTTGCCTTCCACCCCCCTGAAATTTAATAGCATTTGATGTTTGAAAACAAATTCAAGTCAATTTCTGTGATTTTGATGTTCTTTGCTTTCTTTTTTCTTTACCAGAACTTTAGGGCTGGAAATCGGGACATGAAAAATTGAAGTTGAAGACTCATCTGTAAAACTCACATCACATGAATGATTTCATACCTCTCCATAGAAAGTTGAAAACAATGATAAAATGTATGTTATGTAATCTCATTACCAGGCTCATTGGATTTAATACTTTGGGGGGTTTGAAGTGAGATATACATAATAACATAGTGTGTATCTTTTTCAATAAATTTTATTGACACTGTCAACTAGCAGTTCAGTCTTGGTTTCATTTATATTTGTTTCTGGCATTGTGTTCACTCATCTTATGTCACTGGTGGGCACTTCTACTTCTGTTTCTTTTCTTTTACACTGATGCTCTAGTCTCACTTTTCTCCTTTTCATTTGCGTCCCTGTTTTTGTTGTTTTGTTTAGGTTTCAGTGGTCAGTCATTCCCCTATTTCATGCCTTATGGTACGTAACTCCAAAGTCACAAGTTAGGCGTATTGAGTATTTCTGTACACAAAGGAGGTCTAAAGATCATGGGACTTTCCTGGACCATAATGCTGTTGTAGATGGCAGTCATTGTTTATTTTTGTTAGAGATTTTTTGTCATTGTAAATCATCTCTTTTGTTTTGTTATCGTCATCCCTTCATACTGCCTTAGCTGTGTTGGGACCCAGCTCCAGAGTTGGGAAAAACTCTGGATCACAAGAAATGAAGACAGGCAGATGATCAGTCCACCGTGCCTAATCTTGCGTGGTGTAATGAGCAATACATAAGGGGTACTACTTGATCTTAAGCCAAACAATAGTAGTTGCCTTGGTGGTAGCTGCTCATTGAGAAAGACCAATGAGCCAATTTACCACAGAGTGAAAATCATCTCTTTGTTGTTGTGTCTATTCTCTCTTTCAACTATTTCTATCATCTTGCTTTCCTCTGGGTGCCTCTATGACCCTCTTGTGTTGTGGGGACGTAAATCCCATCAATAAACAAATTGACCACTGTTTAGCAGTGTTGGGTTTTTTAAAGTGTATTGGTCAATAATTAGTAAAAGTGATTAAAATATTCACACTGCAGAGTGTTAAACCAAATATTCGACATAATAACAAGAACAACAATAAAGACAGCTTCTTTTATTCTTCATTGTTTTTATATCCATATAACATATCCACAGCACTAATCAATCTTCTCCAGTGTTATATAATCCTTCACCGTTGCCATTGCTATTTGTTCACTAATAGAAAATTTGGATCTTGGAGTTGAAGAAGCAAGTCCTTGGCTCTTTCATCTTGAAGAGCATTTATCTCCAACTCTTTGCACACCTGGAAGGAAAAAAAATAATATCATGTAACAAGTTTCAAGGGTTAATGAATACACTGATGAACAGCTGCCAAAGCTTGTATTAAAACATTTGGATAAATCTATCTTAAAGTGGGGAAAAACAGACACTGCAATTGAGATGGCTTTCCACCTTTTTAAAACTGTCAATGGATAGTCAAAAGGCAAAAATTAAGATGTTCTTGATGTGAAAAAAAAAAAGTTGTTGAAGTCATTCAGTTTTTATCACCTTTACAGAGAATCAAAGTTTCTTGTATTTTATTTAACCCTAGCTAAACGTCGTGTTCCGAAAAACGGAACATTCATCTTTGTTTACACACTGCTCAGTAACTAACCAACCCACATCGCCCATCTTCCGTGACATCTCCCATACAGCAGTTGGATGACGTAAAAATATTCTATTGTTGAAAACAATTTTTAAAAAAAATAAAGCGTAATTGAACGTCATGTTACACTTTTTGGGTCAAACTTATAAAGAGAGAGAAAAAAATAGTACTACACATCGAACGCCGCGTTCCATTTTTAGGGTCACACTTTTTAAGAGAAAGGTCAAAGGTCAAGCGATGGAATGTCTCTTTGTTTACGTTTTGATTCCGTAAAACATCGGTTCTCACGTGATACTTCTGTTAAGCAGCCACAGTGTCCAAAGGCGCTATTGTTCAAGTTCAAGGCCAACTCGTGGCTCTCGTCCAGTGTGAATTGTTCTAGGCCTTTGATAAGCCGCTCAAAAAGGCTCTGATTTTGGCTGTTTGAAAGTGAAACTCACAGGTGTAACAAAACATGTCAGACTTGGTTTTTTTACCCTTGAGGGGGAGGGTGGTGGTGTTTGTATCCTCCATCCCAATATTTCTGGTACTCACTAACATTGTTTAGCTTTCATGTCTTCTCATGGGATACTCGTCCAAATAGGCATACAGTACTATAAACCTCCTTAGTTACCAGTTATCTCGCCCTAGCTACCAATTATATCAACTGGGGTCTTCCCTAACTACCTGTTGTATTTTCCTTGACTACCTACTTTACTTGAATACAACATTGTAAAATTAACTCTTTCTGTCTTTTCCTCTCCCTCTTTCTGTGTGTGCTTGAGAGAGAGAGAGAGAATGAGGGAGGGAGGGAAAGAGAAAGAGAGAGGGGGGAGGGAGGGAGAGAGACAGAGGGAGGGAGGGAAGGAGAGAGAGAGAGAGAAAGAGGGGGAGGGAAGGAGAGAGAGAGAC
>JBCIKM010450183.1:0-10421 GCA_039654465.1 Melibe viridis | reverse complement strand
TATCTATCTATCTATCTATCTATCTATTTATCTATCTATCTATCTATCTCTTTATCTATCTATCTATCTATCTATCTATCTATCGATCTATCTATCTATCTATATATCTTTTTATATATATATATCTATCTATCTATCTATCTGTCTGTCAATCTATCCCTCTATCTATCTATCTATCTATCTATTTATCTATCTATCTATCTAGCTATCTATCTATCTATCTATCTATCTCTCTCTCTCTCCTACCCAAATACTTTCTCACTCACTAACACACACTAAAAAGACAGATGCATAAAACTAACAAACATGCAAACACAAATCCATCAACTTGGTGGCAATCCCATTAAAATTTTGTCTGACGGATGAAGTTGACAGGTCTTCAAAGACAATATCATGGCTGTCTTAAAGCAGGTTAAAAACAACCCCTTGTTAAACATTTAAAGCGAAAAGGAAATAAAGATAGAAATTTTCAGGGGTTTTTATTGCAGCAGCTAAAACAAGTGTTTAAGGTTTTGTCTGTAAATTTAGAAGACGAATGAACGGACCATTTATCTATTGTGGGGTCATAATTTTCTTGATGTGGAGGTTCGGCTTGGGCCGATTTTGACGAAGAAATTCAATCTTTTTTCACTTCAAAAATCTTCTTGTACTTATTCTCCTGACAATGAAAATTACTATACTGTACAAAAACGCTTTGCAATATCAACTTGAAATTTTGGAGGAAAAAAACATTATAAATAGTTTCTTTAGGCATTGCACACAAAAAAAAAATAAGAAGAAAATAAAAAAATTTGAACGCTTCAATTCTCGTTAGTATTTGCGTTGGATCGATTTAGATTGGTGATTATTTAAAAACAGATTCTACCAGCGCTTTAATATCTAGCCAAAGCACCTGTTTTTAGAAAAATAACTACTGCAAAGGCGATTTTTAATCGATTTCTTTAAAAATCAACGATATTATGCTTAAACAGCGGTATTGTCATCTTACCAAGATTGAATAAATATTTACATTTATAAGTATTTAAATTTCAGTGTGGGGTTAGGGGTTTTTGTTATTTTTCTTTGCCTCTCCCTATATACGGCACAAACATTTTGGCCTTGAAAAAATATCACGGCGTATTGTAGCTGCGAAAATTGGCTGCAGCGCTGATCTTGATTTGTCAAGTGTCATGTTTGGATTCGTAAGAGGAATAAAGACCGTTGCAGTTAAGTTAATTTACGGTAAATACCTTTTGGTAAGTAAGTTTTATCAATCGTATCGGTATGTGTAATTTTTGTTTTGTTATCCACATCCCCTCATACCGCCTTAAGAGTGTCAGGACCCAGCTCCAAGAGCTAAGAAAACCTCTGGATCACAAGAACTGAAGACAGGCAGATGATCAGTCTACCGTGCCTAAACTTGCGTGGCATAATGAGCAATAAATATGGGGTATTACTCGATCTTAAAGCGAACAATAGTTATTGCTAATACAATGATGCTGTCTCCCCTTGTTTACAGAAAACTTAGCCAATCTACCACAGGGCGAATTGGGTAATTTTACTAGTTACAAATATATGTGTTTACTAGCTTTTGTCAAGGTATTTCTTTTTGGAGCGAAAAATCTATTGCAGTTAAATGTGTCGAGCCCAGGCTGTCTTGGATTGAAATGAGACGTCATGCTACCTTCTGATTCAACATACACACCCTAATCTACAATGAAGTCATAAGCCCAATAAGATCTTTATTACTCCTTTTCCCGGTTTATCTCTAGATATATGATTTTGAGTCTTTGGGAACTAAACATTGAAAACATGGTTGATAAAGGATGAATCCAATTTTGCACGCTTTTGTTCGTTTTTCTATAATATCATCATTACTTTATCTTTTTTTTTAAAAAATAAAGCCTACGTAAATTCATGAAGCAACGACCTTCGCTTGTCGCTATGCAAGGATGGTTTTGTTGTTTGTTTCAATGGCTTCGAAATGCTGACATAAACGACTGGTATGTCTAATAACAAAATAAGAAATTCATTTCACTCAGGTATAAAAGGACGGTGATTAAAAAAAAAAAAGTTCCATTGTTATGTGCGATGGAAAAGAATTTCAAAATACGAGAAACCTGATAAATATTAAGTTGTGTACAGCAGTAGCATCATAAAAGAACCTTCGTAAGATCTAATCACACAAGATATGACACAACACGGATTGAACAGTGATGAAGCTCAAGTACTTACGCTTCCATGCTTAAATTCTCAGCTTCCAAACATCTTATCATCATGGCCACGTTTTGCCATTTTATCTGGAAGATCGACATGCTTATTGCACACTGTTGAAAGGTTGTAAAATGTTATCCTTTTTCTCAATTGAGGTGAAAAGGGGTGGGGGTGGGGGTGGGAGTAAGACAGAGACACAGACTCCTTTCGGACTGATAACAGAAAAGCGATTGGTTTGCGTGAATATTCTGATTATAGTTATGCAAATGCTAACAATTTGAACAATTTTTAAACACTCGTTAAATAAACGGTCATTGTGAGTAAGAATCAAAGTTTTCGCTTTACGGTCAATATTTACAAAAGCACACTTTAATTTCCCTCCTCAATACCACAGTGAAAAAATATAACATAGCATTCTGAAACTTGCCATAAACTGTTTTTGTTGTTTTCTGGTCTATTCAACGTAGGAAGCATGTTGTGGCTGCATAATCGTCCCATTCTACGTAACTAGACGTTACATGCATAATTATCCCTAGATTGACTTGTCCACCTGCTAGATGACTTTATTTGTTTCAACAGTTATGTTTTTTTTATTCGAATCATATCTCCGAGGCATGCTTCGTTGTTGTTGTTTTTTGTTGGGTTGGTTTTTGTGGGGGGGTTTTTTTTCATTTTGAGCAATAACCAGAAGTCATCCGGAGTCAGATTCAGGGTCTAGTTAATGCCTCAATGCATCTCAGTGATATTCCTCCTGCAATTCAGTGACCTTGGAGCGTGCACTGTTGCATTGCCGTGGTGGAAGAAAACACATTTTGTAAGAATGCAGGTCGCTTTATTCGGATGACTGCTCTCAGTTTCTCTTGTGTAACCATTTTATAAACTTGACCGGCAAATACCGTGGCAGGAGTAGATATGTACGCTTCCGTAAGGACTAAGAAACAAGTAAACAGGACGTTTCGGGCTACTTGTTCCATTTTATAAACTTGACCGGCAAGTACCGTGGTAGGAGTAGATATGTAAGCTTCCGTAAGGACTAAGAAACAAGTAAACAGGACGTTTCGGACTACTTGTTCCATTTTATAAACTTGACCGTAAAATACTGTGGTAGGTGTATGTAAGCTTCCGTAAGGACTAAGGAACAAGTAAACAGGACGTTTCGGGCTACTTGTTCCTCAGTCTTTATGGAAGCCCATATACTCCTACCACGGTATTTTATATTCTATGACGACCCAGCTTCTAGCAGCCTCCACTTTGGATTTATAAAATTGGCCATAGACTGTTTGAACTTTATGAATTGATTTTCCGAGTGGAAAGTGAACATTTTATAGGTATTCAGATGTCGTCTCTAAAGGGATTCCTTGATTATCTCATCAATCACTCAGCTGGCCAATTTGACTCAATTTCCTCAGAGAAAAAGAAGTCTGTTTTGTGGCTATGCATTTTATACATTAAGTGCGCAAAACTTTGGAAACAGGAAAAGTTATTGAGTTTTTTAGCATCAACTCTCAGATCATGGGAATGGACTCCATAAATCTGTATTATAACAGCTTTCTATTTCCGTTCAACTCTGTTGTGATGGACGTAAGAGTAGATATGTGAGTTAATCACTCGATAAATGTACGCTTGCAACATCCAATGAACGACACAAGTGTGTCTTGGGTATAGTCTGTGTGACAGCATCTTTTTAAGAAAGAAAACCCCACACTCAACCCCCTCCCCAAACAACAACAACAACAACAACAACAACAAAAAGAACAAAAAACCCGATACGCATATGCGATACGCATATTTAAATTTGCGTAGAGATTTATAGCTTTGAAGAAGACGAGCAAGATCACAATTCTGATGTCACATTCATTCATAACAACATTCTTTGTGAAAATAATTATCAACTTCCGTCAACATAAATTTCTACGCATAAAGTTTAGATAAGTTTAAACAGTTAATATTGAAAGAAATGAAGCCTCTATATTATCGTGTCTTCGTATCTATATATTTTCTTTTATTTATCTTTAAATGTCATCCATGTGAAACGTTTGAATAATGGATTAGCAGGGTGTTTTATAATACCATCATTTGAACCACAAGAAACCACGTGGCAGCCCTCAGCTGTTGAACTCCAAACAACTTTGAAATTGAGTCCCCCACCTGTCTCAATTCCACTACACCAACCCCCTCTCCCCCTTCCCCCTTAGTGCCTTCGTACAAGTCATCAAGATGTTTTGGCATTGGCTTGTCATGCGCCACTAAGGCACTGCCACTTGTGACTAGAAACGGTGTCACCAATAACCATGATGGCATCGTCTCATTCATTGTCTTTCTGCCTGACTACTAATATAAAACAAAAAGATTTGTTAAGTTATCCGTTTCTTAATCAATATGAAATTACCAATGGACATTCCTCGAAGGTAGAGCTTTGATATGAGACCATATTACGAAGATTGCCGAGCAGAGAAAGTCCCAATATATTCTATCCATCACCACCCGTTCAGTAGTAATTATTGCACATATCCTCAGGAGTGCTCTGTTCGGTTTCCCCATTCACCACTACTATTTTTTTAAAATCTTATTTGGACTAAAATTATAACCCGCCCCCTTTCCCCCTCCTCCGTCGAGGTAAGAAAGCACAGTTCCACCGCTAGCCTCGAACGTGGCATCTCAAACGAAAGCCCCTAATGCCTGTAGCAAACATACTTACAAGCGAGGCGTTGCGGTTTAAAAATGGCGGCGATTAAATTAATTGTCTCATTCCCTAATAAAATGGTAATTATCGATTTGTGAAATTATCCATATCTTAATTAATATGCAATTTCCCATAGACATTCCTGGGAGCGAGAGCTTTGATTCAACATCTTATTTGTCAAAATCGGGTGTCTCTGGGCGGGGGAGTTCGGTAACACACAGACAGACAGACAGACAGTCGAAAAATTTATAATAGATCTTGGACTATATCCTCACTCGCATTTATCACTTGCAAGCTCGTGATAAAAAGACGTGTGATATATTATAGCCCCATATGGTTCAATTATGGTATATTTATTATCTCTTTAAATTGCCAAAAATAGAAAATAGTGTAGGCACAGTGCCGAGGTGAGTCAAAGCCATGGAGAGAAAGGGAAAAAAAAACAAACAGGAAGTCGTTGGAGGATGGAATCAAACCCAGGACCTGCCACAGATCCAATTCGCTTGGCCACTGCCAGAACAGCGGGCCTACCAACTGAGCCATCCGCCACTTCAAAAAAAAGTGGTTTCAAGCTCAGCGATAAACGCGTGTCGCTGACAGTGACTTCCGCTGAAAAAAAACAGGTACGATTCACTCCAATCAAACGTGAACAAACACTGTTTTGGTTGTCCCTTCTATCTTGGCGACACAGTACACCTAAATATAACATAGAAATACAAACCACGTGTCGGGAGTATGCTCCAAAATTATGTGCGTATAAGCATATGAAGAAAAGAGGAGCTGGCACTGGAAATAGATGAAAATAGAAAATACTATAGGCACAGTGCCGAGGTGTTGCCTTACTGCTGTGTGAATTTTTGTTTTATTTTTTTTCTACCGTGTTAACTTCTTATGCTATGCTGTGCTATGCTAAAAAGGAAAAATGAAAGCAAATTATAAAATAAATGGAATTATTATAATGCATCAATCAATGAAAGTCCATTTTGTCACATTGTAAAAATTACCGATAGGCTTTTATCATGGTGGGTTTTCTGTGTCAATATCGTGATAACTGTAATGCATTTTCTAAAGCTGACATAGTCAATTTATTGAACGCGCGGTCGAGTCTCACTCATCTTAATCACCAGTTCGTTTACGCAAACTGAGGATTGTGAGAACGGTAATTAAAATTCATTGATCAACATCATAATTTAACAGTTGCAAAGTTTCGCTGCACTGGATTTATTGACAAGCGAGATACGACCGTTTGATTTAGACTGCCCGTATCATCATATACTTCAGAATCGCTTCAATATAACCAACGTTGAAGAAAACCCGGTCGACTCAGATCAGCTGTATTGAACATTTTGGCACCAAAATGAACTCATCATTAACTGGCAGACATGACATTTGGATCTAGAATGTGATAAGAGAAGACTGGTGTTGAAGTGGGATTTATTTTTTTCACATGAGATTGTTTCCTTGACCCAACTTAAAATTTTTAAATTTTGTGTTGAATTTGGTATCTCCTGCTGATTCGCTTATTCCTGATTTGTGGCGCTATAACAGAAAAAAGTACAACAGATACAGATTTGAAATTTTCACGCAGTAAATAAAATTATTACAAACGTTTCTGCACACATTTCAATAGTTATAACCTTAAAAACATGGCTTCAATAAAGATTTGCGTGAAATGCCCTCTTCATGGTCGTGCCGTGAGGTGTGGCATTTTGGGCAGTCGTGATAAAACGGCTATATGTAACTTGTCTATGACCGCAGTTCAATGAAATTTTGCACATCTATAATTAAGTTGTTAACCATTTCTTATGATTCGTTTTGTTACAGTACGTTAATTATATTCCCGCACACGATAAATTTGTAAATATGGCTTCATAGACTCTCTTATTGCTATTTTCAATTATAACATGGTCTAAAGATACTAGTTAATACGATGAAAACTTTAGGATACCTTGAAAAGTTGTGCTTTATTTCTGTCCACAAGTATAAAATATATACAATTTTACTCGTGCATTTACCTAACATGACATTGTGAGTAATTTTGATATCTTTCTTTCCCCAAACAGATTTACGGAACGAAAGGATTTTTCATCTTTGGAACGGATGAAAGTTCTGATCCTACACCCATTTTTACACCCTACACCTTTACGTCATCCTATCACGTCCAAAACACCTCAGCGGGCTTATTGTGGTATAGGGAAGTCTCCAACTCTACTGTTCTCAACATGGTGAGTTCTAATATGTGACCAAATTAATCTCATCTTCTTTGAAAATGTTTCACATCACATAATGATTTTTGGTGGGGGTGGTCTACAATTCAAGACAGTAAAAGTATGAAGTAAAAGGGAAAAGATGTGTTGTTCATGAATCCAATTTTAACGACTTTTAAATGACCATTACAAACAGCAAGCAGTGACAATAAGAGAACACCATCAGAATTGACTTGCGAATAACAATGATTTTCTCGCCATCAGTTTTGATTTTACAAACTACCAAAATATTGAAAAAGTGGAATGAACATTCGTTTCAACTGCCCGAGCACAATTGGGCTCACTCAAGGTAGACGGCCTTGGCTCACCCTATTATTTTTTCCCTTTGGTTTCAATCTGCTTTGTTTGTTTTTGCTTTGGCTTTTTTTCTTATGTAAGGCGTATCACTGCGATGATATTATTGTTGGCCTCTTTGTTGCGCGTTCTTGTTATCAGATACAACAGGATTTGCAAAGATGGATATGCAATGTTACTGTCGACTACGCCATTCTCCTGACAGCTGACAAATTGTCCCCTCATTGGACATCGGTAAGTTGAAGAATAAAATGAATAAATAAATACACTTTTTATATAGCGCTTATCTAAGGTCACCACCATCCTCTAGGCGTATGACAATACCATTCCCAGGCAGACAACGATTATATAACACAAATAACGTCACAGGCCACCTGTCTGGCGTGTTACGACTTTTCAATGACAACGTTATCTACAATTAGGGGGGCATCAAAGCTGTACATCCATCTCCAATAGGATGAGGCAAATGTGGTAAAGTGGCTCAGCCACGGACACAACACGACGGCACGGGCAGGAATTAAACACACGCTCTTCAACATGAGGGTGCTACGCAATCCCAACTGAGTCACCGAGCCCACAATAAGCAGCAATGAGGAATATGAAATAATACTGAATAATGTTTTACCTCCCAAGTCGGGTTTAGAATTACCAATTCGTTCATGAAGATCAAATTTTCTGGGAATCAGACGTCCATAATTAGGAATGTGCAAAGATGCAAGTCTCGTACAAAATGTTATTAAATATTACAACACCCAAATGAGCGTTGCCTTAAGATTTGCTTTCCGATTGTTTAAAATTGTTTTGTTATGGTTTTTCTTCGGCTTTTTTGTCTCATTTCATGGAGAACAAAATTCTTTCCAGGTGGCACTTGTACAAGATAATTCTAAAAGTACGACATTCGCAATATTCAAGTATGGAATCCTGGAGACCAGTTACAATCCAGGGCATAAAGATTATGGATGGGTAAGTAAAAGACAGTATAATGCATTCTACAAAACTCAATAAAACTAAGGAAAGTGGCCTTTTCTCTTGTTTAATTAATAGCATACCCACCACCCCCCACCCCCCACCCCCCCCCACACACACACACACAAACAGCCTTTTTGTCTCAAATCAGGGTTTCACCACTATTTTTTCCGAAAGATAATGGTTTATTAAAAATGCTTGAGTTAACTATAGTAGGGTGGCTTAGTACCTAGAGCCCTTGAATCGTGGAAACAGGGGTAGAACGCATGAAACTTACATAATATGTTAGAAAGCATTTAAAAAATTAATATTTGTGCTATGGAGCCATTCTGAGAGATCAATAAGAGCTTAGATATAAGCTTTTGAAAAGCCCGAAATTTAGAATTCAATGGTTGGACTTCATCAACACCGCAAGTCATATTTTTCGAAACTTAATGCTGGTGACGGCGGGCCGCTCAGTGGGAAGGCAGCGCGCAGTCACAGTCACGGACAGCTAACGTCATTACTTATTTCTATTGGTCTCTATTTTTAGAAGTGTCAACGAAACTTGTTTGTTGGTCAAGACGTTGCGGGCTGTTCCGATACCTTGATTCTTCAATGTAACAAATTTGATGCATGAATTTTCATTTTTAAGTTTCTAGAAATAATCATTTTGCCCACTTTAAGAGTTAAGTACAAGTAATTATGTTGTTGCAGAAAGCTAAAGCAGTTTAATCAGCCAGATGCACACAGCAGACGAACTGACCAACTTGACCCAATTTCTACTGCCAACCGGTGTCTAAGCAAACAGTGTTCCCTTTTTACCTTCAAATATTGTTTTGTTTTCGACATTTTTGCCGGTGTAAAATTATCTCAGCTCTAAAACTGGATTAGCTCAAAGTATGGAAGGTTATGATGATAGTAGAAATCAGTTAAACATTAGAACACCGTGAGAATGATATGTCAATATTATGCGACTAAAATAAAGTCATGATAACATCAGTGGTGCCTCTCCTCTTGAACTGAACTAAAACTATTACTACGATATTGTACTTACATGAACATTTAATTGTAGATACACGATTAAAGAAAAATAGACCAACAAGAAGTACCATGATTATTTTTTTTTATGTGCATGAGCCTTTAAGATCGTTTATCAATATTATTCGCAAAAGTTTGATAATAGGTGTAAATTTTTAAAGAAGCAAATTGGCTGTAGCATTACGTTTAATATGACAAAAAGAACTGCTCCTGAGGACTGGGCCAAATGATTAGTCTGCGAAGTTAACACCATTAAACGTTTACAATGCCATACCAGATCACACAATAAAACAAACAAAAAAAAAATCAGTCAAGGGCAAGGCTATGACAGTTTGCTCGTATAAGTATATGAAGAATAGAGGAGCTGCCACTGGAAACAGATGTGGCGGATGGCTCAATTGGTTGGTCCACAGTCCTGGACAGGCGAATGGGTGCCGTGGCAGGCCCTGGGTTCGATTCCCTCCTCTGGCGACTTCCTATTTTCACCCTTTCTTTCTCTGGCTTTCACTCACCTCGGCGCTGTGCCTATTTCATTTTCTGTTTATTTTCGACAGTTTTCTCGACAGCGTGACTAAGTTCAATACATGTCATCATTGCTCGACCTCCATCAATGTCCGCAACGTTAGAACAAGTCACCAGTGATTGGAAAAAAGGGAGGGAGGGAGGGGCAGGATATCTTTGTTGGTCTTCATGAGGAAATAAAGTTTCACTGGCTCGTGCCAATTAAAAACAATTTTATTTCGGCCTGACAACTGAATCACATAAACCCCAATCGTGGCTAGATTTTAGAAGCTATGGTCAGATAAGGGGGCCTAAGTCATAAGGACCCATGAACTCACTGGGCCCTGACCACTCAATGAGAAAGAGAGAGAGAGAGAGAGAGAGAGAGAGAGAGAGAGAGAGAGAGAGAGAGGGAGGGAGGGAGAGAAAGAGATAGATAGATAGATAGATAGATAGATAGATAGATAGATAGATAGATAGATAGATAGATAGATAGA
>JBCIKM010450072.1:0-10060 GCA_039654465.1 Melibe viridis | reverse complement strand
ATGTTTCTGGCCGGAGTCGGAGTCGGAATCGTGGAGTTGGATGTTTCTGGCCGGAGTCGGAGTCGGAATCGTGGAGTAGGATATTTCTGGTCGGAGTCGGAGTCGGAGTCGTGGAGTTGGATGTTTCTGGCCAGAGTCGGAGTCGGAATCGTGGAGTTGGATGTTCCTGGCCGGAGTCGGAGTCGGAGTCGTGGAGTTGGATGTTTCTGGCCGGAGTCGGAGTCGGAATCGTGGAGTTGGATGTTTCTGGCCGGAGTCGGAGTCGGAATCGTGGAGTCGGATATTTCTGGTCGGAGTCGGAGTCGGAGTCGAAATTGGGAAGGGGGTTGGAGTCGGAGTTAGAGTCGCTTTTTTAAAAGGTTGACTCCGACACCAATGTTTAATATTAGAAAAAATTCAAGAAACGGAACTAAAATGTAATAGAATATACCTTTTTCTACATTTCATATTTACACGTAAACACAAATTTTACACAGATTTATATTTATAAACTTTCCCGTGGTTTTGATGAATCCGACCATTAAAATTGTTGGCAAACTGCTATTAATCTGTTAATTAGAGATAGGAGGGGGGGGGCTACCTCCCCCCAACCACCCCCGTACCCGTTTTAAAAGTAGCGATTGTGTTAAGTAACAGTCAGCAGAGGCGATGGAGACAGGTTCAAAAACATTTAAAAAACACTCTCCTGAAGACACAAGGGGGCCAGCCCCCCAGCCCCCCTGCCCCCCAGCCCCCCTGCCCCCCTGCCCCCCTGCCCCCCTCACACACACACACACACGCGCGCACACATGCATGATGACCTCATGCATAAAAAAATGGAAAGAAACGTTTAAAAAAAGGAGAAGATAATTTCCAAGGTCATCATTTGCGACGAATTAGGTGTGATTCATACTCAGCATATGAGTTCCCATCCAGTAAGTTTTTAATCCATGACTAACTGTGCACGGGTCCTATTCTATTCTTCTTTTTTTTTAAAGTACTAACATCCCTGTCATTGAGACTCCAGAGAGCTGATTAATTGAAGAATGGATTCTCCTGGCAAAAAGATTAAACAATTGAGACTGCCAGCAGAATTGTGAATACAACCTCATATAGGTTCTCCTGTCCCCTGGTAAATGTTGTTTCTCATCTCTGACATAGGGCTTAGTTCAGCTACCTACCTACATCATTTGACTTGAGAGACTGACCGGAGACCGTTATCCCCGGTCTCTCGTCACACCTGAATCCCGTGTGTGTCCACCCAGTCTTTGACGGATTGGATGAAATTATGAATCATTTCATAACCGCCGGCAAGCCTCGTCACTTCGCATTCTAGCTCAAATGGTCGGTCGTCTGGACTTCCTTATGGCAGTGAGGACAGAGGGGCGTCTCTAACTTCGACATTTATTGGAATAACAGGTCGGAGTCCCGCGTCTAAATGCTATCAATACTTCAACTGACTTCCAATTTATAATATTTCTAGTTATGCCAACACACATTCCCAGGAAGGCTGGGATACAGGTCATTCTAAGCGAGGGCTATTTGCTATTCTCACCCGGTTTTGATACATAATAGAAAAAGAGATCAGAATGGAGGTAACCATAGGATTTAGGCCTATTTACATAGCCCATGGAGATTGAGATTTGCGTATTCAGAGTGGGAAGAAATTTGTAAAAATCAGAGTAGATACAGGTACGTGAATTGGTATTGGCAACTGAATTGCGGCTGATTTTTCATTTTACCAGAAGGAAGACCTAGTGAGAAAAGCGAATCCTGGGGTGTCTGAGATTCAATACGTGAAATCAAACAGGTAGATAACGAATCGGAGTGGTGGTTGATCACCTTTTTGGGCAAATTGTCTTTCCTCCCCCTATATATAGCTAGGGTATAGGTAACCTTTATTTTAAGCTGTGTGTTGTTCCTTACTGAATAATGTGCTAATAAACACGGTAATTTGAGACACTAGGAGGTGTAAAAAAAGGAGAAGGCAAAATAGTTAGACAAAAAAATCACTTGGTATCTAGATACGGGCTTTAAGATGAAAAAAAGTGGGAATCTAATAAGTTAAGCTAGACTACTTACCTATTTTTCTTTGTGAATAAGACATAAGCACAACACACTTGAAAAATATACAATCCAAGAATATTGTGAAATACACATGTAACTCTCTCAGCCTGGTAAAAATACAAGGTACTTTGGAGGAATATTTATATATTTTTCTCTACAAATCCTTTTTTTTCATCTGAAGATACTTCGATTTTTCTCCACATTACATTACTTATGTGTTTTGTGTCGTGGCACTGAAATGCTCATTTGCCTTCAGATGAAAGATAGCTGGGAATAGTTCAAACAATGATGAAACCATTGACTTGGCATTTTGATGAAAGCTCCAAAACAATAAGACATAAGAAAAGAATGCTTTAGCCTTGGTTAAAAAGGGACCCAAAATTAGTGTCTGCAAGGATTACGCCACCAGAAAACCAAGATATAGCATTCATGTCGGAAAGTGGCAAGACCTAGACTGGGAAAACATTTCTATAGAATGTAACAGAAACAGGAATTCTGAACGGCTACGACGGCTGAGAAGAGTTGGTTGATTTGTCAATTTGGAAAGAATACTCAGACTTAATAGCCGTGGGCCAGGAGGGTTACCCCCCCCCCCCTCCCCCTCCCCTTTGAGGAATGTATGAGACCAATATTTTGGGAAGTTGGATACCTTGAGAGTAAGACTCCACTTGTTTGCCATTTTTTAAGTGATGCCATCACTGAGTTATGGCCCCTTGAAGTTCATTGTGCTCATTTGTAGAAGGACACAAAATGCCTAACATTTTACAGACAATCATATAATAATAATTCAGATAGTGAAAACATAAGTGAAAGAAACCGAAAAAAAATACTTGAAACATATTGTGAAAATTAAACTTTCAATAGGCAATTTCTCAGAAGTTGTTTCGCACTTATAAAATTTAGACCATACCTTTTGTGGGTCAGACTCCCTCCCCTATGGATTTTTTCCACTTAAAAAGTACACGATATGGGCTATGTCTATGTGGAAATACATTGCGCAAGATTATTTGCCCATTGATGAGTCATGGTCCCTTGAAGGTCGTGGGGTGCGTAAAAAAACAAAAAAACAACAAAAGTGTATGGGCTTAAAAACCCCAACATTTTACAGACAATCATGTATGAATAGCCCAGTTTGTCAAAAGGTATATTTAATGCTTAAGGAGTCAAGTGGGAAAGAACCATCACATGGGGAAGAGCGTTCGTATCTATCTTTCCGGTGAACGGGTGGGGTGTTCTCAATTGCATCTTCCCGTGTGCTGTTGTCCATACGTGTGCTCACTGACATCAGCTTTGAAAATTTGCCTTTTCATTGATTTAGCAGGGATATTTTTCAGGGAGGCAATTGAAAAAGCTCCATCCTTATGCACTGTGTCAAGGACTTATCGTGATCTGGGGTAAATCATTATTTTTCCGGGTTCTTTTTTTTTAGAATCTTAAGGCAAATATTCGCGTTTGCTGACGATGACTGTTCAAACATATTATAGGGTAACACACATCCGCAGCTCATCAAGAAGGGTGTCATCAACTGTTTTGTCGATGGCATTTTTCAATGTCTCCACATGATTGTGCTAGTTCTTCTTTTCTCCTTTCCCGTAAAACTGATTCACTTTACTAACCAGTGAGGATGGAGAAATTGCACACTTGCAACCTGCCCCAGGCTTGTGAACATTCTAAGAGGAAGCAAACACCAACAAACTGTAATATTGTTTATAGATTCATGGATCCAAAATGCAATACAGTTGTCTGGTCTCAAGATACAGATGCATGGGTCCTCATTTCTTTTCTTTGTGATATCGAAACAATCAATAAAATTTATTTGATATAGGAAGCGGTAACAACCCAAGACAGGTGATGTAAGAATCCAAAAAGGCAAACGGTCTTTGAATAGTGGAAAAAAACATTATTTGGAAAAAGATTTGGAAAACAAACAGTACCAAGATGCCTAAAAAATTCCCGACCAAGAGACTCACGTTTCCCCTGAAATCCTTGTCGTCCCAGTGGTTGAGCTTTGCGGTGACAAAAATCGTTGTTCTATTCGTTTGGTGGCAACGACAAAAACAGTGAATATGAGCTGTTGTTCCAGAAAGTAATTCCAGCTATATTCTATTACTGTAAGTTGTTTGCCAAAACTCAAGGGGTGCCATGACTGAGTTATTGCCCTTGAAATGTCATTGGGAGTGTAAGTGAAAACAACTTTATAAAATGAAAAGTATACATGAATAAATGTTACTAGGGCGACATAACATAACTTCTATAAAGAGCAAAGGTATCATTCTACATTTGAAAATGTATTTTGTAGTTAAACTGGTACTATAGCATTAATTGTGAGGATAATGTATAAAAGACATCTTAAGAATAGAGATAACTCTTTACATGAAAAATCAAAATGAATTAGCAAAATGACAACAAAAAGTTATATATCTAGTAGTATAAAAAAACAACTAGTACAATTATAAATATAATCAGAATTACTGCCAACAAAAGGCTGGATTTACTGTATTTGTTTTGGTCACAAAGTGAACAGGCAAACCATCAGCATACACAGGAATAACAAGCATAATAATATATGTTAGCATTAAAACAAAATGTCCGCCGATAGAGGATAACTCTGGTGACAAAAAAAATGAATACAATTAAGTCTTGGTCAACAATTGAATTTTTCAACAAGACGAAAAAACAAAAGTCTCATAAATTCCCCATTGGGGTGGGAAAGTGTTTACCCCACCTGCACACGCTCTATCCCTAATAACAAATCAATCGTCTTTGAAGTTTTTTTTTCCCCTAAATATATTCCAATTATTTTGTTGCAGTTTCTTTAACTTTTAAGCATTCATTTTACTTCTTGGGAAAATGAGCTATATAATAATATAATTCTTTGCCATTTGTATTTGTTTTATAGGTTAAGGCTACCCACCCGATAGCCTCAAGTTCACCACTTTGAAAAAAAGGGAATTACTTTCCTTTGAAGAATGGCGGTCTGCGTCTACTGCGAACGACACCAGAGATGGATTACATTCATCAGTTGCGGTCTCGCCGCCTCTACATTGGCATTCGGTTGGTACTGGGCAAATCTATACACCTTCACGATATCCTACATCAAAAACCAACAGGAACCGGGATCCGCTCCAATAGCATCATGGGTAATGCCCATCTGGTTTGCTGGTTGTTCCGTTGGCAACATAGTCGGTGGTGAGCTGCCAAGACTTATCGGCAAAAGACCAACGCTGTTCTTTGGGTTTTGTCTTCATTGTATCGGGATAACAATGACGTATTTCCTCATCAGTTATTCTGAACTTCTCTTGTATATTTTTCTCGGACTCATTTGCGGTATAGGACATGCTTGTTCCATGTTGACCCTCATACAAATCATGATTGAATGGTCAAGTGATAGAAGCAGCCTTTGCATTGGATTCATATACGGAGCTTGTATTCTTGGCTGTGGCGGCATCAACCATTTCGTAACTTGTTATATCAACCCAGACAATCAGACACCCGACGTTCAAGTGGGGTCTATCCGGTATTTCACACAGGAGGATGTTCTCCATAGGACCCCCTTGGTCTATCTCTGCATTGGAGGATACACATTTGTACTGCAACTGATTAGTTGGTTTTTCATAAAAGAAAACTCCGAACCATATGCAAATACAAAGCCCGAAACAATCAGTTACGCTACTTTCGGTTTCGATGAAAAGGCACACGCATCAGTGATACATGATAGTCAAGCGGATTCAAATATAAATATAGAATCTACTGAAATCGAAAGGGGTTCAAATAGATCTCCACAAAACTTAACTCCCAAAGAAATATTGAAAACCAGAGAATTTTATGTCATTTTCGCAACTGTGGCCCTTGGTGGGACAATGACCGTTATTGTAAACAACTATTATAAAGCTTACGGACAGTTGTGGATTCACGATGACATGTGTTTAACCGTTTTAGTGGATCTGTTTCTTATATTTTTGACTATCGGTTACTTTGCATGGATTATGATTTTGGACAGGGTTACCATCAAGACTGGTTTGATTGTTTACTTTGGGTCATTGTCGTTTCTCAATTTCCTGATCTTCTTCGCGCCATATTTGAACAAATGGCTTTACTTCATCACAGTTTTACTATACGCCGTTGATGGAGCACCACTATTCGTCATCTATTCAATTGTTGTTGCAAAGGCTTTTGGGAAAACCCACTTTTCCAGAAATTATGCTTTGGTGACACTTTTCGCTTTAATAACGAGCATTTCGGTCCCGGTTATAATCAAAACAGTGATAGAACTCGCGGGCTGGTTTTATGTCTTTTTACTGACTGCTTCTGTGAACCTAGTGGCTCTGTTGCTGGTCACTCTTGTTCCTACAGATAGGTTATAATCACAGTTTAGATAAAATTTCATTTGGGAGCACATGTATTACTCCGGAGAAAGTTTTATTAAAAATTTAACAAAAACCAACCCAATAACAACAAGTAAAGCTCGCCACACAAGAAGCCATCAGGCATCTGGACAATAAATTTGCAGGAGCCACTGACTTGAAGCTATCCGCTCGCAATGTCGTGAGACTGTGCAGCCTCAGCAGCCTCCTTTAGGTCTGTGCAGAAGACTCTCTGTTCCTGTTTATTTGATGCGAACTCTCTCCGGCCAGGTTTTAGATATAATGCATTCCTCATTGTATTTGACAAGCGGTTGCACCATGTTCCAAACAAAGGCAGAGGGCCAATGTTCAACAATAAAAATAATATGATGACAAACCTAGGCTTGGTCCAAAAGCAAAAAAAATGAGAGATTTTGGAATAATTGACTCCCCGGAAAGCTGAAGAGACATTGAAACTTAGTTTCGTTTAACGTTGATGTGGAAGAAAAGTTGCGATGAACGTTGCCAAGAAATTGTGAGAAAACGGACTTTAAATGACTCCAAAACACTATATGCTTCAGTAATTTTGGCACCATTGTAATTCAATAAGTTCACGATTCTTCTTGATGTCATTATCATAAGCCAGGTAGACAAAACTGAATTAATTTTGGATCAATTTTGCAAAAATTAAAAATTCTCAAAATTTTGTACCACGCGACACATTAAGGGCAATCACTGTGTCATGGCATCACTTATTTTTTGGGCAGACACCTCACAAGATTTTTCTTATGTATCAAACTAGAAGAAAAGTAGGTCTGATAGAATACAAAGGGAGGGAGGAGGGGAGGGGGGGGGTCCCAGCCACCAACTCAAGTGAGACCATAAAAAGTGTCAGTAAAATTAAAACTTAATTTTTATCGTGAATATTTACAGCAATGAGACCAACTAACTGCATTAGATAGTGTCTTAAAAATCGATTATATTGGTCAGAAGTGAACAGCATTATGACAGTTATCCTTAATGTAGTCCCTGCATAGCACGCGAAAAGTGACGTATAAATTTGTTATGGCTTTTAAGATTTCTCCATAGGAATCGCTCCGATGCCGGTATAAAAATTTGTCCTCGGTTTTGAAAGACTTTCAAAAGTCCTTCCACACAGTTCATCATCAGGAAACCTTACCTGTATCAAAAGAAGCTATTTCTATTGCATCAGAGCGATTCCGGACAACTAATTGCAGAATGTTATCAAATAATTTGAATGCCATTTTCAGAGTGACCCAGGAAAGAAAAACTTTTAGGAAAACTGCCAAAACTCTGCACACTGCCAACCAATGCAACTAATTTTCTAACACATGGGGTCAATTTGTCCCACCTGCTGTAAATTTTCATTGCAATAAGAGAATTGATTACGATTTTAGTGCAAATTTTGATTGGTCCCTTTTTATGAGTCACCTGGTATTATGGTCCAATGAGCCTGCATGATCAAAATTATAATGACACCAAAATTGTCTTCATTGGGCAATTATCTATTGAATATAACATGATATGGGTTTCTTTTTTCTAAAAAGCAATGAAGTATCATGTTCCAGTTCATTTTAATTTAAAATTATTCATCAGGCTTCTTGATGAAGAAAAAAATTAAGGGTCATTGTCCATGATAGACTTAGTCTACAAAATGCTTCAAATGACACATTGTACAAGCAGTTGATAACATGAATTTAATTTTTTTTATCATTCTATTTCATTATTTCAGTTTCCGTTTATTGATTCCTGAACACTTTCAAAGTGAAGTGAGGTCTTTCTATTAAAATACTGGTTCTAAATGTGTCACGAGTTCAATCACTAATTGAATCTTTGGCAGAAACCTCGAATCCTATGCAATGCTACCAATATGAGAGAGCCCTTGGATTGCCAGCTACAATCTAATGTAAGAGAGATAGGCAGGAGAAAACATCTGTCTTTCAAATTAAGAGCCATTCTGACATTACATTGCTTGTCATATTTGTAAAGTTGAGTGTAAACTTGTAAATTTGAGTGTTTTCATTGAATCTTTCGCTTCATATTCTCAAAGCCAGTCTTTTTTTTTCAAATTTTGTCTTGTCTTTTTCAAGAGATATGATGGATCATGAATAAAAAGAATTTGTATTTCATTAATGAAGAAATATGATTATATTCACTTCCATTCAAATTATGGAAACATGTTTCTGTTGTTGAAGACCTTCTCAGCAATAATGGATTTCATATCAAGTCCACTTAATTACAAGTAAGAAATGTAAGAATATTATTGTTCTTTCGTGAAACTAGCAAAGAAGTTGGTTTGGTCATTCAACATTCAGCAGTTTTATCTTTAAGCGGTTTGCCCTGTTTGGAAGAAATGGTTTCTTTTTTTTTTTGCACTGACTCTTTCTTTGCAGTTTGGAAGAAATGATTTCTTTTTCACAGAAGAGTTTGGAAGAAGTGATTTTTTTTTCACAGAAGTGTTTGGAAGAAGTGATTTTTTTTTCACAGAAGAGTTTGGAAGAAGTGATTTTTTTTCACAGAAGTAATGGCGGAGAGCAGACACCTTGAATCAAAGACTGTGAAAATAGTAATTGTATGAATACGGTATCGAGAGGAGAACAAGACAAATCCATAGAGAAACGTAAATAAATACAGAAAAATAAATTGTCTCAAAAAATCGACCTCCACGGCCGGGACTCGAACCACGGATCTCTGAATTGCCGGTCCAGTGTGCTAACCATTACACTACCGAGGCTAGATCATTAAGACAATTTAATATACTTAAACTATATTTAAAACCCACTGTGTTTCAAACAAATATATTATCGGAGCAACTTTTGTTCTCGTCATTGTCACTTGTGGGCGGTGCCCACTTGTGCGCCAAAGAGGGGTTTTGTGTCTGTCAATGGAAATCTTTTCGTCCTGGCCTTTCATATCCACAATGAAATATTTGTCCTTTGTGTCCTCAATGCGGTATGGACCCTCGTATGGACGTTGAAGCGGATTTTTATGGGAATCGAATCTCACATATACGTAGCCAGTGGATGCTAGGTTGGAAGGTACATGTTGTGTTTGTTGGAAGTGATACTGAGGAACTGGTGGGTTCAGAGTCTGCATTGTGTTTTGTAATTGTTGTACAAACTCTGACTTAGGCGTCCAAGTGGCGTCAGTGGGTGGCTGGAGAGATCGCCAGGGAGCCGAAGGGTTGAACCATTGACCTGCTCAGCAGGGGAACAATCGGGTTCCAATCGCCAAGATGTGCGGATCCGGAGCAGTACGAATGATACGCTGTGGTGTTATTTACGGAAATGCCAAGTAATTTGTTGCATTCATTCCAAAGTAAAGAAATGAATTGGCCTCCACGGTCTGAGGGGATGCTTTCAGGAACTCCAAATCTGGAAACCCAATGGTGTACCAACGCTTCTGCACACGTAGAGCCATGGGCATTTGGAATGGGGATTGCCTCCGGCCACCTAGTGAAGTGATCGATGATTGTGAATAGGTAAGTCATGCCTTGACTAACAGGAAGTGGTCCAACAAGGTTGACGTGAAGTTCGCAGACTCGGTTCGCTGGTGGTGGACGTTCGACGAAAGGTGCTCGAGTGAGTTGATGTATCTTAGAGGACTGACAATTGTGACACTCCTTACACCATTTGCGAATGTCCCTTTTC
>JBCIKM010449962.1:2500-10421 GCA_039654465.1 Melibe viridis | reverse complement strand
CTCTCTCTCTCTCTCTCTCTCTCTCTCTCTCTCTCTCTCTCTCTCTCTCTCTCTCTCTCTCTCTTTCTCTCTCTAACCATCTCACACTAAAAAAAACCCCATAACAACAACACAAAAATACATACACACACACTGACATGATCCTAATTTTCTTCTCTCGCTAATCCTCTTTTCTCTCCTCACTTGACATTAAATCTTTTGTTCATTTCTCCCCCAATGGATCTTTTATTTTCTATAATAAGCAGGGGTCAGTGATAAAAACTTTAGCTTTTTAAGCAGCTGTCTGGACAGTTCATTGAAAATAAAGTAAAAGTGACCCTTCTCGATTCCACCAGAATCTATATGAGTCACTATTTATTCGTTTTCGATGAAAGTTGTGTTATATATATATATATATATATATGGATCAGAATCCTGTGAATTTATGCGACTAGATATTATCAAGATAGAGCACATTAGGGGTTAGCTTTACATATACCTCATGTAGGTTAGGAATTTTAAAACTCATTATCATTATAGGTATTTTCTTTTTGCTGTTGCTTTCGATCTTTAGATGGGTTATCGCATTCTTTGTTTCGGATGCGATGAGTTACTTTACAAGGTCACCCCCCCCCCCCAACAAACCATAAATCCTACATATTGCTGTGGCCATTTAAAGAAAGTGAAACCCACAGCCTTGGCAATGACCAAATATGGCAGATATTAATCTAAACGTCGTCCCTGAGTAGCGCTTTGTAAAACAACGTATAAAATTAATGTGTGATGGAGTTATGAAATGGTAGGTGCTATTCGTACAGGTGGACAGATACGTTTTGCTGAATTGACTAACAAAAAGCCTAAAATATTGTAACATAGTTATTTAAAATTTTATTTTGGGGTGGTAATTTAATAAAGAATTGACAGATTTGTTGTACTTTTATGTCTACCTAAAGTCAATGGTTTCCCCCATGTCTACCTAAAGTCAATGGTTTTCCCCATTTCTACCTAAAGTCAGTGGTTTTCCCCATGTCTACCTAAAGTCAATAGTTTTCCCCATGTCTACCTAAAGTCAATGGTTTTCCCCCATTTCTACCTAAAGTTAATGGTTTTCCCCCATGTCTATCTAAAGTCAATGGTTTTCCCCTATGTCTACCTACAGTCAATGGTTTTCCCCTATGTCTACCTAAAGTCAATGGTTTCCCCTATGTCTACCTTAAGTCAATGGTTTTCCCCAATGTCTACACTACCTAAAGTCAATTGTTTTCCCCCATGTCTACCCACAGTTAATGGTTTTCCCCTATGTCTACCTAAAGTCAATGGTTTTCTCCTATGTCTACATAAAGTCAATAGTTTTGCCCCATGTCTTCCTAAAGTCAATGGTTTTCCCCTATGTCTGCCTAAAGTCAATGGTTTTCTCCTATGTCTACCTAAAGTCAATGGTTTTCTCCTATGTCTACATAAAGTCAATAGTTTTGCCGCATGTCTTCCTAAAGTCAATGGTTTTCCCCTATGTCTACCTAAAGTCAATGGTTTTCTCCTATGTCTACCTAAAGTCAATGGTTTTCCCCGTGACGCGAAGTGATGCAAGTGGAAACAAGTATTCACTAGCAAGGGAAGAGCACAAATTAAAGAGGCGTTGAACTATTTACTTAATGAAGACGAAGATGAAGCTCCCAGAGGCCCACCAAGACAAAACTTGCTCTTGGTGTGTCTAAATTATGCCCGCATCGACAGTAATACTCAGTTCCATTGAGTCAGTCGATATAATTGAAGAAGAAGAAGATCTGTGGGTTTTAGGTTCTGCATCGCTTAGTAAGATAAAAATGACAGAACTCATTTCGATTTGAAATTGTTGACGATGTTTGTGATTTAAGTTTTTATATTGCAAACACCGCAAAGGCAAATGTGTGTTGTTTCACTTAGCAACAATTTCAGTCACACTCATTCATCGTGCACGGGAATAACGATTCTTGTTGAAGATTCCGAAATTATTTTTGCGAAGCTTAACCTTAACCCGCATCCTCTGTGTGATCAAAACATTTCCAACGGGGCTGACTGAACTCTGGGGCTGTTAAGTTGTTGACAGTCTCCATATTTGTAATTGGTATTCTTTGAAGTTGACAAGGATTTTTTCTTCTCGGTAAAATGCTCATATTGTCCACTGTGTATTGCTCATCTCGTTTTGTCCAAATGCCTTTCCTTTTTCTTCTTCCTCATTCCTTTTGATGGACATCTATATCCGCAGTCCAGTATCAGTGATGAAGCCTGCGGAGATGCCACAGCACCACCAAAGAGTTTCTGGTCTAATGTGGCTGGGGTAGGCTACCACTTTCTACTCTGGTCATCACAGCGGGGGTAGTCTGTGAGGATGTGTGCTGCACTTTCATAATCCACTCCGCATGGGCAAAAAGGGGAGATTTCGATTCTCAGCTTTGTATTCATGTGTTGCCCCAGTCTATAGTGACCAGTTCGGAGCCTGAATATGGTGACTTTCCCTTTTCAATTCTTACCGTCACATACTCGCCGTGTTTTCTCGTAGCTCCTAAAACAATACGGTGTGTAGTCGGTTAAACACTAAATGGTGGCCCCCAGAAATTGTCTCCTCTTTATTCAGCTACGGGAAGACCCATTTTATGTTACTGACATTTATTAATCGCAGAATGACCTTTAGAAATGGTGGGCGGGGAAAAGCTTTTGTTTCAAATAATACCTATTCCAAACAAAATGGATGGAATTTAAAAAAAAAAGAGGAAATGTGTTTGGCTTCTCCTTTTTTGAAATAACTTTCCCATAATCAGTCTCTAAAGGAAAAATTATAACTTTCCTTTTATGTCATACCTGATCCAACATTGAGGTTTAATGGGTTCTAGCCTTCCATCGTCTGTTGTCCTGTTAATACATCACTGCTGTCTGATGGTTTAAGTCAATAAATCAGACATTCTTTCTGCCTCTCTGGTGTGAGTTTTTAACAACACTAATTTGGCTTTACATGCTATCCGTTCATCATTTTGTTTCCTTTTCTGATCACTTAAGAAAAAAATAAATCCGATCTTAATGGAATTTGGCATGGAATCATTTTCAATTCTTTCCTTTTTCATCCTGCAGCTAGAAAGCTGGAGAAGGTAATTAAAAAAAAGTGTTATTGATATACTGTTTAAACAGGACCGGGAACTAAAGAACTCAGAGGGCATAAAAATACTATTAAACAATATTATATCCACAATAATTAATAAAGCGGAAAAGGAAAATATAACTCAAAACATGGCGATGCGTGTCACTTTTTTTTTTTGGCGCAATACAATTTATCTGGCCTTGAAAGACAAGGTTGTCAACGACTAGCAGGATTTTTCATCTATCTCCAATAGACACAAGATCAAAATGATTGCCCAACCAGGACACCTCACGATTGCCATTTTCGACAAGTATGATACCCTTTAACAGTTCTTTTTATCTGATAAGCTTTTTTGTGTCCGATCAAACGGTGCAAAACACATTTTTTAGTTCATTCGTACATATTTTGTTCATTAATAACAACTCCGTGTCCACATTTCATTTATTCACAATATAAATTCTTGCAAGAGTTTTGTATTTGCTTAGGATGGGGGTAGGGAGAGTGTGTCTCGAGGCTTGTCTCTCTCTTACTGTTGGGTGTGAGGTTGGAGCTTGGAGATTTATTTGTTTGCTCTAAATCTTTTCCTTAACGCAAACATAATTTGAAGGCACGGAAAAGTGTTAAATTTTTTTTAGCATGGAGGATAATTTGTAAGGTTTTATTCACACTTGCTTGCGTAAAGATTTAGCTTGTGAAAATACTTGTGTGAGCACGGTGTCGATAGGATAAGACGAAGCCACAGAGAAAGGTAAATAAATAAAGACAATAAAGAATAAATAAAGATTTAGCCTCAACTTGGAACCATCTTATTTATGTTCCTAGCTCAGATGATTTGTGAGGTAAGGGCATCACTAACCGATTGTTACTTATATTTGACAGGACTCCTGGTGAAGTAGACACTTTTTATGCTTTTGCATAGTTTTCGTCCATTGTATCACAGATTGCAATCTTTTGGTTGAAATAAAACTAGGATTAAACTATAGTTTCGTCAAATGAATGCCTCAAGTTCAATTCCATCTTACCCCCTGCTCACGCCACAATATAGCACCAGTCCTGTGGCACTGAGTAAGGGCCATTGAGAAACATGATTTAGTATATTTTTAAAAAAAGCTTCCTAGGTACGATCTCTAACATTGGGAAAACAAACAAACGAAACTATTTACATGCAGTCAAAAGTTTATTTATAAACCCAAGTGAGTCAGTCAAAGGTCAATTCTTCTTCAACTAGTTGGGAACTGTGGACCTATCTTTGATTGCAGTCTCACGGACATATTTGGGAAGATCCCTTATATATGATTTACAATGGCTGCATCTCAACCTTTTATCACTCTATCACAGGTTCCTGTGAGTTTTTTCACGTTGTTCTGTGTTATTTTAATGTAGAAGAACAAATGACTAAAACTACGTTTGTTTATGGTTCGGTTTTTAAATTTTAAAAATACAATACTTTAAGGATGAAGGTCCTGGAAATATTGTAGAATCTCCTCTAACTTTGGTCTTATAATTCAGTTTAAAAGTCATGTGACATGCCGTGGAAACGACGCAAAGTTCCTCTTCAAATGTCAGCTTTGGCGCAGACGTTGCAATATTATGTCTCCATAGAGGTCAAACCTAATCGAATACAGACACCACCGGAAACACTGATTATCGAGAGGAGTTATAATATGAAGAAGTCCTTGGCCATCAACGTTTCATCCAATTTGAGACGAGCTCATCTATCCACATGTTAAGCCTCATTTAAATGTCAATAGATCTTTGGTAATTTTTCATCAACAAGACGACCCCCCCCTCTTCCCCCTTTCTTTCAAGGTGGCCAGTCCTCATCCTCAACAAATCAATGAGCCACACAAGCCTTGCATCTCCATATCTGTTGTCAAATCCATCAGTGGAGACCATCAATTATCAATGAAATCCACAGAGGTCACATGAATGAATGATCTCCAAGTTCTACAGAGAGAAAAATGAAACACCGAGTTTCAATACTGGACAAAGCGAAGTATCTGATGAAAAAGGAGAGTCTAATTAAAAACCCCGGTGGATATATGGTTAATCAATGGCACAGGCGGATCAGGGAGAGTGTTCTTATTTTAATGGCTCACCCATCCTCTCTCTGCGATCTCTCAGTGCAGACTAAATATATCTACATATTCTTCTCTGTAGACTTTCTGTTGCTGCTGCCCGTAGGAGTACCTTGCTTACTGGAGGTTATTTTTGAAATAGGAAAACTGTGCAAAATATGTCAGAATTCCATAGCCGCTGGCCTATTTGTTTTAAGAGACCAGAATGAAATATGGTGCAACTCTTAACGTTTTACATTATAAGCTAGTTTTGGCTTATAAAAAAAACACAAAAAAACAAACAAAAAACAATAGTAAAATGGAGACTTGTTTTTTTTTAGTTCTGTTTGTTTGTTTTTTTGTTTTTTGTTTTTGTTTGTTTTGTTTTGGGTTTTTTATTTTTTGTTTGTTTGGTTGGTTGGTTGGGGTTTTTTGTTTGCTTGTTTGTGTTTGTTTTTGTTTTTTGTTTTTTTGTGGAGGGTGGGTTAAATGCATTAAAGATTTGAACTTAGTGTAGCGCAACAACATATGGTGTTTGTAATTGAGTTTTGAAAGATATCTAACATATAAAATGGACATAGTTAGATTAGAGGGTTTTGTTTGTTTGTTTGTTTGTTTGCTTTTCTTGTTTTCTCATCGATTCTGTTTTTCGGCTTTTTGGCGTTGTCCTTTAATTACAGCCAGATAACTTAATGTTGTCTATTGACCCCCTGAACATCTTCCTCATTCTATCAAGATTTTCTCAGTCAGTGATTAAATTCAATTTTCAAGTATGGCAACTTTTCATATAGCCTGACATGAGAGCAGCAGGTGAAGTTTAAAAAAAAACAAAAAAACTCTCACACATACGGGTCTATGCGTGTTGGTGGGCACATAACAATACTTTCTGTTGACGAGAGCAACTTTCAGGTCTTATGAGATGTTAATTACAGAAACTGATTAATGAAGGGCACGACCCGTGAAGCCAGCACAACCACGGGCTGTAATGACTATGCGGGACAATAGGATAATTGTTTCATCTGGACACATCAGCAACGACAGCAACATTAACGATGACAACAGCAAAAACAGAAATGACAGCAATAAATAACTAAAAAGCCGTAGAAACATGTTTTTATTCGTTTCATTACTAAAATATTACTATAGTTTTGCTTTCAATTGAGCAATTTGCGACTGTAACCAGATTATCTACTCGTGCTCTCCTCACCGTTGTGATACGTTTGGTAGGTTAGCTCCTAGTGATCCCCTGCCAACAAGTCTTTAAGTATTAACACTTTAAACACGTTGGCCCTTGTTGGTCTCTGGACAGTTTCATATCGCGGCGTGCATTGCTACATGGATATTCAGAAAAGTAATATAAACACTTGAATTATTCGAAGACTTCTTGGTCTAATTACTAAACGGAAATGTCTTTGGTTTGTCATTATTTTCATGATGTTTTTCCTTAGCAGGGATGAGGGGAATAAAAGGGGGGGGGGGGGGCAGGTTCATCATTCAGTGGCTCACCAGTTTTCGCATACTCACTTACGGTATTCACTTACTCAGACCTGAGGCCCAGGCTCGGATTACTTTAGGTGTCGAATTTTACAGTCGTGTTCGGGTTGGGTCGTAATTTTCGTTTTAAGATTTTTTTCCCCTAACTGTCCTCATCGAAATTTCTGCCAATACGTTTAAGAAAAATAAATTGGTTAGTTGGCTTCCAATCTTTAGATTAAATACACATTCGATAATGTTTTATTTTTTATCCCATTTCAATCATAGAAGGTGAATCTCAGCTTTCATTTGATACAACGATATGTTAGAACTCCCATAAAATTATATTATAATACATCGGTGATATAAAAAAGGCCCAAATAGACTGTCTTGTTGGTGCAACCTGCTGTCCATCGTAATTCAGCCTAAGCTGCCCCTGCCAGTCCCTGCGCTTACCAGTCCCTGTGCCTGCCAATCCCTGCGCCTGTCGGTGTCACTGGCTGGACAGGTGGCGTGTGTCTGTCCGTCCCCCTGGATTATCCCGACATCTGCATTCATCCGTGGTAATCCACCACTTCCTTTACTTTGACAGCGATTTATCCCACCAACAGGGGAGGGGGGCATGTGACTATTGTTATTGTTATTATTATCGTCATCATCGTCGTTGTCGTCGTCGTCATCATCATCATTATCATCATCATCATCATCATCATCATAATCATCATCATCATCATCATTAAAATTATTATTATTAGTATTATTGCTATTATTATTATTACTATTATCATCAATATTATAATCTTATTATCATTATTATTATTATTATTATCATCATCATCATCATTATTAATCGTAGTAGTAGTTGTAGTAGTAGTAGTAGTAGTAGTAGTAGTAGTAGTAGTAGTAGTAGTAGTAGTAGTAGTAGTAGTAGTAGTAGTGGTAATAATAGTAATAATAATTATAATAATGATGATAATAATAATAATAATAAAATCAATATTAATAAGAATAATCATAATAATGATAATAATATAACTATTAATAATAATAAAAGTAATAATGATAATAATAATAATAATAATAATAAAAATAATAATAATCATAATAAAAATAATAATAATGATAATAATAATAATGATGATATTAGTAATAATAATAATAATAATAATAATAATAATAATAATAATAATAATAATAATAATAATAATAATAATAAAAGTCGTCGTCCTTGTCTTCGTCGCCGTCGTTGTTGTTGTTGTTATAATTATTATTATCATTATTATTATTATCATTGTTATTA
>JBCIKM010449852.1:0-10422 GCA_039654465.1 Melibe viridis | reverse complement strand
CTGGTGATGGTGGGGCAGGGGGGGGTGTTGGTAGTGGCTGGTGATGGTGGGGCAGGGGGTGTGTTGGTAGTGCCTGGTGATGGTGGGGCAGGGGGTGTGTTGGTAGTGGCTGGTGATGGTGGGGCAGGGGGTGTGTTGGTAGTGGCTGGTGATGGTGGGGGAGGGGGGGGATGTCTGATGGTGATGTTGTTGTTGTTGTGGTGCAATCAGGTTTTCTTACTTATGAACAAGAATTGCTGTGAAAGAAGATAAAATCAAAGTTATCTACACTGATATATTTTTGTATGTTGATACGGAAGTGCTGACAGGTTGGTGTATGGTGTTCAAATGAGCTCTTCCACAAGAATTACTGGATATCTCACCCTCAGTGGGCTGTACTTCCAGGTTTTTTTCTCTAGAAGAAATACCAACCTCTCCAGGGAAAAAACAGAAGTAGTGTTTCTTCTTGTGTTCACATAGGGTTCATATAGCTGTTTCCGTGCATTCCACAATATGCATATGTGTGTGTGAGAGTGTGTGTGTGTGTGTGTGTGTGTTGTAGGTGCTGAGAGAAACAGTCTCAGTGTATAAGGAACAAAGACCGGCCCAGGCTGGCCACTAGTCTTTGTCTCACTTGATTTATCTGTGATCCCTTTATCTGTAGCGTCTGTTGGATTGAATTGATCAACCCAATGTTTGTGACCGGGGCTGGTGGTGGGATGAAGTGGGAGTTATACTGGCATAAGCTCATCAGGAGGGATAGGCAACAAATTGCTTATTTATCAAAGTTTTTAAAGAATACCTTTGACTATCTTTTGATTTGTAAACAGGAAGTTCAAGACGCACATTGGGCTTTTAATTTTTCCGGCGACTGAGCAAGTCAGGACAGACAGACAGACAAGTCTGTTTATCGGGATGTTAAATACTGTAGACGACACGTTTTAAGGATGGATGGATTGAGATCAAAAGAACAAATTTCTGAATCCCTGATTTAATTTGTCTGTTGTAGCTGCAGTTGCAAAAGCCTGCCTGGTACTAGTAGCCACGGACAGTGTTTAGAACTACTGATGTCAAGAATGGGTTTGGAATGTCTCCAAGCAGTTGTTTATGTCAGTGCCCTACTATGTTTTCATTATTTCAGAAGTGTATAGTGCAATTGTATAAGAGCAGGGTTGGTCTGTGAAGTAAGGCTACTGGTATGATCTGTACCCGTCCCTTTGCAGTCTGTGCGCTGTTTGCTACAGGTTTGATTCTGCCACTGTGGTCTGCCATCTACGTACGTATCACATTCCCCATTGTAACACCTGACAGTGACAGCTGTTTGAACAAGGAATAACAACAGCTACTTCCATGCTTTCTTTTAATGTCCTGTCCTTTCATGTACCTGCCTTGATTTTGTCTTTTCATTTGTTACATTCTTTCATTTTTTATGTCCTTTTTTTTCATTTACCGTCATTTTATCTTATTGTTACTTGTTACATGCTCTCGTTTCATTTCCATTTTTTAATCTACATTGAATTTTGCCTTATTTTTCATATATACTGTGTAAAAGTAGAGCAAAGTTGCAAAGAATACCATTGGAAGAATAGGTAAAAAATTAAAGACACATATCGGAGCCCACCCATATTTATGTCATTCTCTTTAGAGGTGCCGACAAAAACTTATTTTAAGAACTACAGGTAGAAAGAATTGCTTTGGAGTGTCCACCCAAGCCTGCCTTTATATTTGATACAACTTTTATTTTATTAGAAGAGTGAGGATGATTCGTGTCCTGGCACATGTGTTGAGCAGGTCTCGCCTTGTGCTGTGGGTGTTATCTTGATCAGTTGTTAGAGAAGGCTTGGGGAGATGAGGATGTGAAGTGGCTATGTGTAATAGGCTACGCATCGTGTCAAATGTGATACACAAACAGTGTGTTATCACCTCAGCAGAGTTGAAGTCTCTCTGACCTTGAGCAAAGAAAAAAAGCCTGAAGGACATTTATTGGCCAGCTGTTGTCTATAAAATAGTATTTCCGCTTCTCTATCACTTTTTAACAACAAGCAGATGTGGCTACAGGCCGACCACACGGTGACAGGAGCTTTCTTCGCAAGAATAATTAATGTGCTCAAGCTTGACAATAATAGCCTAAAGTCAATACAAATAAAACAGGTTTGTCTTGTATGATATTTAGTTTCAAGTATAAGTCCTGCAAAGGACAAGGAAGAGGTCGTTCCCCACATTTTCTGTTCACTATTCCTGCCCTCTGCCTGAAACACATTGAGGACATTTCTATGTGGGTGGGTGAGGGAGGGCTGGGGGGGGGGGGAGCCAGGGGGAGAGGGGGGGGGCGTAAACTGTCCAGGGATTACTGGCACTTGTGCTACATCAACCAAGTGTTATGTTGAAGTTGCTGCTAAGCGGAAATTTAATTATTGCTTGTAAATTAACAGAAATGTTTTTTTGTACCTTGCTGCAGTTTACAGGAATTTTGCTGTGGAGAAATAGAATTGTTTTATCATTTTTTACAGAGAGACTAATTTCCATTCCATTGTGAGTTGTGGATTTGATATTTAACTTATAATCATGATTGTTTTTTGTTTTTTATGGTGGACTTTTCTGAAGACAAGGGGGAGGAGAGGAAGTTCAACAGCAGTCTTCCTCCTTTGGTACAGTAAGGATGTCTACACAAAGACTTGTTTTTGTTGTGATACATTTTGTAAGAAATACTATTACATATTTTTGTAATCTTTCTTTTTGTTCTTTTTGCTTGTCTTATGTGATGATGATTGTAGTAAGGTAGAGGATAGGTCCTTCTAAAGAAATACGCCGTTTTTGGATGGGTGGACCCTCGGCCAATCAAAAATTGTCTGAAATGTCACAGGTTGCAAAGAATACAATAAACATGGCGGACAGACTTTTCGCTTCCCATTTGATTTTTTTTTTTTTCAGTGTGATTTATTTTGATCTTCATTCATCCTGTAGCTATCCCTGCAATACTGTCTTTTTTTTTATTAAAAACAGTAAACAGACAAACACTGAAAACCTAAAGAAAGGACAGAACAGCAAACTTGCTGTCCACTTTGACTCCCGTGTCACTAAGAACAACACACATCTGTTGTCTTCTGTATCATGTTCTTCAACAGAAGAAAGTTCAACTTAAATTGCTCATTTGGTCAGAGTTTATCTTTTGTGGTCTCTGAATTTTTTTTTCTTTTTAAATGGTCATTGATTGCTTGTCTTAGTAACATAATGTTTCATCGACAACACAGTGGGCGGTTGAGAAGGGGTCCAGCAGTCAGGAACACACAAGGCTTGGACAAACGGGGGAAAAAAACACATAGAGGAATAAAAATAAAAATAAACAAAAACAAAGCAAAACAAGAAAAGAAGAACTAAAATTGACAAAAGAATGACAAAAAAAAACTTAAATAAAGAGAAACAAAACAAAACAAAATAACAATAAAAACAAAGAAAACAAAAATTACAAAAACAAAGAAAATGAAAATAACAAAACCAAACAAAAAACAACAAAAGAAAACAAACTGAAAAGCAAACTCAAAATACAAGCAAAAAGCAAAAAATAACAAGAAAACAAAGTCGACAGAATATCACATGTCCATCAAGTAAGTTTGAAGAACCTCCCTTATCCCCCATTCAATCATCCACACCCCCTCCCCCTCTCCTTCATTCTCTGTCTCTCTCTCTCTCTGTCTCTCTCTCTCTCTCTCTCTGTCTCTCTTTCTCTGTCTGTCTCTCTCTCTCTCTCTCTCTCTCTCTCATTGAAACCTTTCTTTTCAAGAACGTAGAAAGATGAAAACTGCCAAACTGAGCAATACCAGTTGGACGTTTCTTTTCTTTGGTTTTTAACACAATACAGAGGTATCTGCAGCAGGTGTGTTTTTGTAGTGAAAAACCCAACACAAAAGGCAAAACTACGGCAAGTTTGCTGTTTTGTCCTTTCACTCGGTTTTCAGTGTCTGCCTGTTTTCGATGAAAAATATATACGCGGAATTTCATGAACAAATAGGAGATGTACAAGAAGAATGAAGATAAACTCCTCAAAAGAAATCAATGTGTGAAAAAAGAAAAAACCAACAAAAAGTATGGTGACGTATGGTGAAGAAATCTAATGGGAAGCAAAGAGTCTGTCTGCCGTGTTTATTGCATTCCTAGCCACCCCTGACTGTGTCGTGAGGCAGCTTTTGATTGGCCCAGGGTCCATCTATCCAAAAACTGCATATTTTGTTACGTGGACCCTGGGATCCACCTATCCACTTTTTTGTAGTAATACAGCATTGCAAAATACAAGAGGATGTCATTGGATCTTTCACTTTCATAACATGAACGTATTTTATTATAATAATATGCTTGAAAGAATAATTAATGATATTCCCCCAGATAGAAGAAAATGATTATTATATTCGTATTGAGCCAGAATGAGTCATACCATACATGTGGTGTCATCGAGTCCCTCTACAGGAAACAGGTCTGTACGTCTATGGATATTGTAATTATTATGTGCCATCAGTGTGTGTTGTTTTTATCTTTCAAACAGACAATGACATCCAGTAGTACTATCTCAATCATGTACCTAACCCTGATTTAAGGTTTTGTGGATGTGAAACATTAGGACAGGAGAATTTGATTCGTATAGAATCATGCTGTCTGCGCTTTAAGGTGCATTTTGTGCACACATGCACAATGTGCACCAACCATTTGAGACTCATTCTGGGCTTACAATAAACAAACAACCTTGTCAAAGCAACAACTCTCGCTCATTTTCTTTTAGTATTTCCTTTTTTTTATATTAGCACTCACAACCAATAAAGGAACAAGCTATTCCTTGAGAGAGTTGTGAACACTTCTTATTTTCTTCTTCTTCCTCCTCTCCTTTGGCTCCTCTTCTTCATCTCCTTCTTCTTCTTTTGACACAACTTAAAATATTTGAAGATACAGGGTGTCTTTTATCAGCATTGACTTTAGTTTGGAGTTTTACCCGGACAGCAGCCTAAGATCCTACCCACATCAGTCTCCAACAGAAAAATGTTGTTTTACGTTTACAACCTGCTCTTGGGATCTCTATCTTTATTGTCCATCTCATGTACTTTTAGTTTTAGGGGTAGATGCTTGATCCTATTTATCTATCCAAGGATCAGAGCGTGGCTTACATAGGACTTGAACCCACATCTTCGTGTTGAGCACCTGGCTTATATCTGTAATTGATTCCAATCAATGCTCTTAGAACTTCTGTTTTGGTGAATGCAGTATTCATGGATTGGACCAATCAACGCAGCAGGTACCTGGACACACGGCAGGGCATCCCCACCTTAGGGTAGGTCGTCACACTGCACTAATGTGAACTCTATGAGGAGTCGGTTTGCTGCAAAAATCCTGTAACTTACACACGTGTGTGTAACTGTAACTCACAGGAGGTTTGCAGCAAAGCGACAAAGTGTTTCCTTAGCTTATTTGAGTTGGTACTTATCTAATCTCCTTTGTCTGTTTCTTCACGCTGTATGAGACATCTGTGTTGATCTCCTCTATTTCCACTTCTCTTTCTTTTCTTTTATATTGAAACTGTTCTTTCTTTTCACATTTTCTTTTCTGTTGTCTTGTTTTCTGTTTCAATGTTCACCCCCCATTTTATGCCTTTTGGCGCATAACTGTCACTGTCAGATTACAAATTAGAATTAGAAGTGCTAGTACATTAAAAGGGTTTTAAAGACTCTGGGTCTTCTTGGACCATAAGGCTGTTATGGGTGATGAATTAAAAGGAGATAACAAGATGGGAAAAAAATTATGATAGGAAAAGGGAAAATATATAGCCTGAATTTTTTTTCCTCATGGGGGGTCACTTCTAGTATGCCTTAATTGAGGTTTCTTTTGAATGAGTTATCTCCCTTGACTCTTATAGTGTCGTTTATTTTCTAATGGTCTAGGGGAGATAAAATTTTAAGCCTTACAAGGTTGTCTCCCCCAGGTCAACAAAAAAAAAATATTGGGAGGGGCAGGCATTCATTCCAGATAAGATAAAAAAATAATTGCCTGTTCTGTTGTTTTTGGTCTCCTTTCTAATGGTTTGTCTTTCCTTAGTACTTACGCAGTCCATTTCCTCCTTAATCATCGTGTGTGTGCTTTTGAAAAGTTTTAGATGGAAACAGCAACTGAACCTGAATCACAGCTGGGACAAATTGTTTGTTTGCTGTTTGTGAGTCTTACCTACATTGAGGCTTTTGTAATCACTTCATTCCAACATCTATATATAATATCTTGTTTTGTTTATTGCTCATTTTAGGGCCAGCCACACAACTCAAAAGGGTCACCATTGTATAGAGGGGCTTCAGAGATGGAGGACAGATCAAACCATTTACAATTAAAAAAAAAAAAAAGAAAATTCTCCAAATATAAATGTAAATGGTATGTGCCTTGACGTCTCTGTGTGTATTGAGCCAAAAGAGAGAGAGAGATTGAGAAAGAGAAAAAGGGGGAGGAGGTAAAGTGAGAAGGCAGAAAAAATTGCATACCAATGCAATGAACATTCTCTCTCTCTCTCTCACATACACGCACAACACACAAACATACCATCAATGTTTAGTTGTTTGTTGGAGGTTTTAGATCCCCACAACACACGAGGGTCAAAGAGGAGCCCAGAAGAAAGCAAGACGATAGAATTCGTTCACAGTACAGAAACAGATCAAACCAATAATGGCAGAGAGATGATTTTCACTAAAAAATAAATTATATCATCTCTCAAAACACATAGACATCACAGAG
This sequence comes from Melibe viridis, assembly GCA_039654465.1. Taxonomy (NCBI): domain Eukaryota; kingdom Metazoa; phylum Mollusca; class Gastropoda; order Nudibranchia; family Dendronotidae; genus Melibe; species Melibe viridis. The sequence continues at coordinate 3,687 of JBCIKM010449852.1, read as the reverse complement.
AAATGATTTACAATGATAACCGATATAATCTCTCCAAACAATTATAAGTAGTTGCCATCACTCATAACCGAAAATGGTTCAGGAAGACCCAGGATCTTTAAACCCCCTTTGTGTACAAAAGTAATCAGTACGTCTAATTTGTGACCCTGCGGTTATGTACCAAAAGGCATGAAATAAGGAATGAGTTTGCAAACAAGACAACAAAAACAGGACATCACAGAAAAGAGGAAAAAGTGAGACGATAGCTTCAGAGTAAAAGAAAAGAAACAGAAGTAGAAGAGCCCACCAGGGACATCCACCAACTGCCAGCACATCATCGTTGTGTAAATGAAGTGCATAACATTCAAAGAAGAGCCGATGACCACTGGATTGTATCAGGCTGAATCCAGGCTGAGATGACAGAGCGCAAACCCAGGCTGGGATGCTGGAGTAAAAAAAAAGCACTTTATCACTGGTGAAAAGTAAGACAAAACTTTTCATCTTTTACCTGTAAGACAAGAAATGAAAACAGACCATTCCACAAATCACCACAAGCACAGATCAAAAGGAGCAAAAACACTTGGTTTGAATTTAATGTCTTATTTATGAGTCATTCATTCACATTATCAAGAAAAAAAAAAAGCGATGTCGACTATCATCACACACAAAAAAAAAAAAAAAAAACCACAGAAAGAACTCAAATAAAATATTACCTATCTGTATAATAATAATAATCAATTGAAACAAACCACAACATACATCCTTCCTTTCTGTCACACAAATACATTTTAAATTGTGATTTCACAGTCCATCCCACAAATAATTTTAGTCTGACCCATTTCCAGGGTTAGATACAAAAAACAAAAAAAGAAACCCCACAATTCAAATACTACCATGAACTGAGCAGATCATTTATTGACTAAACATTACATTGATATTCCTCTAAACTTTCTTTTCAGTAATACATTTATACTGAAAAAAAACTTAAAAGCTTCATCAAAGAATCCTGCTCTTTAGGACAGCAAAGAATTTTTCTCTCTCCTTAACAGCCTGTAGCTGGCATCATAAGCAGCTGGAAAGGTGGCCTTGAAACTGCATCTCAACTACTATTCCTCTTCTGTCCGAGACGGTGCTTTATTATTCATGGGTGGTTTCAGGGTCACACAACACACAAGGGTCAAAGAGGAGCCCAGGGGAAAGTAAGATGATAGATAAGTTAAAAAAGAGAACAAGTCAGACAAAAAACAAGAGAGATGATTCACACTAAAAAAAATAAATGTCATCTCCCAAAACACGGATCAATGCTACAGAGAGATGATTGAAAATGACAAAAAATATCACCATGACCACCACCCATCACAGCATTCCCGTCCACAGAAGACCAAGGATTAAAAGGGTGAAATGATTACATACTGCACATAATATTATCTACTGATTCCTCATCCTGAAAGGTGAAACAATTTTGATGACTCTTTAATGCTTTTGTTCCCGGATACACACTCTCTTCTTCCATCCAATACAATTACATGCATACATAACTTATCAAGGTAAAATTATAAAATATGAACATACATCCCTCCTTATTTCCTGTAACTTTATCTGGTCCCATGCAATACGCAGTACAATGGTTGCAGGTTTGTGAAATACAGATCGCGATGCCATCAGCCCGTCCCAGCATGAATCAGCAGCGACGTGGCTGTGAACCATTTTACTAGCATATGGCAAAGGCTGATTGCCATGAATCTGTTGGATGCAGTGTGTGCGATCGTATCCTGTAAAGTAGAGCTGACTAAGAATCATGGAAAAAAATCAACATTTTGGATGAAAAATAAGCATTATATGTCAAGTAATACTTCCATGAAAAATATGTGTACATCTTCAAAAGTAAAAGATCTTTACTACCTTCTCAGATTGAACACCAAAGCTGCAAGAAGTTATCACATCAGTAAAGCATTGAATCCCTTCATTAATTTAAATAAAGCTATTTCATCAATTTGAGTAGGTACAGGGTTAAAGCAAAGAATAACATAAAACTCCCATGTAACAATGTACAGCTGTGTACAAGTGTGAAGGAAAATGCGTAGTCACGCCATATAATTCACACACACACATACATACACACACACACAAACCATACACACACACACACACACACACAAACCATACACACACACACAAACACACACACAGAGACACACACAGACACACACACACACAAACACACACACACACACACACACACTCAAACACTAAATGGCGGTTTGCTCCTAGAAAATTAGCGACGAACAAGAGACAAAACGAAAACAGCTTGCAGCCTGACCCTAAAGGATCTACATTAAACAGAGATGTATATCTCTATACATGTTGAACAGCAATAATAAATAACACTACGCGTATTGTGCTAGTAAAATAACATCAAACGAAAGATTTGGCATTCGGTGGCATGGAGACTTGTTTTTGTTTGTTGCTTTTTGTTTGTTGGTTTTGGTTCACACATTTATTGATAAATCTATAATAAAAAGAAAAACAACATCTTGTTTCCGTGACAATCGAAGAGTACTTGCAATCTGAAAGAGATTTATCAATGTTTAAGATGAATACATCGCTGTTAGGAGACCCGGCATATACGAATTTGATAAAGAGAAGTAGACAAATATAAAATCAGGAAAATTCAGCACTGGGCCCGTACTTGAAAGGCGAAGTAAGGGAGGTTAAAAAAGAATATAGTAGATATAATAGTTTTAAAAGAAGAAAAATGGATAAAATATGGACAATTTGAGTTATTATTTAAACAAATGTTAAATTATGATTACATGAGTCTAATAAAAGGTATTTGATATCAACCAAACGAAAACGGTAAATAAAGAAAATTATTTAAACCAAAGGAGTGCAATTAAGAGCGGTGGTTAAATAGAAAGACGAAGGGGAAAAGTAGTAGAAGAAGAAGAAGAAGAAGAAGAAGAAGAAGAAGAAGAAGATTAATTATAAAACTAAGAGTACAAAAACAAATTTTTAAGAAAGATTGCACTTTACTCACAGGTCACTTTATACGTGAAGGAGGTGGTCGAGTTTCGATGACATGGCGAAAAACCCACTGAAGAACAATAGCATTGAATTTCATCCATTTCTTGTGTGAAGGTCATGCTAAGAACAGCTTCATAACTCTCAGAAGACTGTGCACCAAAACCATGGCATTCAAGTGTGATATTCATGGCCCATGGCACCTGGCGACCTTCCATGCTGCATCTTATGTCAGCCACGTCCCCTGGTGTTACAATGTAGTCATCCCCGTCGTAGACAGGATAGACGCCATAGGTTACAACTGCAATTAAATCAAGGCAAATTATTCGTGTGTGTGTGAATGTTACACTTTCGGTGTTATTTTCTGATGCCTTTTTGTGAAGTGCAGTAGATACTAAAGCATAATCAAAAACAAATAAAGAAAAACACATTTGTGAAATGCAGATAATTGTCATCATGTAAAACAAAGTGTACTTTGTATTCTGTTCTTCTTCTTTTGTTCTATCTTTTTTTTTTTCTGCACAAATTAATTTGTCTCTCACGCGTGGTGCTCAGTGATCTAAGATTTATTCTAAATGTTTCTTTCCTAAAAAAAAAAAAAAAAAAAAAAAAAAAAAAACAACCAAACAAAAAAAAAAAAAAAAAACAAAAAAAAAATCAAAAAAAAAAAAAAAAAAAAAAAAAAAA
>JBCIKM010449851.1:0-20239 GCA_039654465.1 Melibe viridis | reverse complement strand
GATGCTTTCAAGTTGTTTTGGTTCAAAGGCAGTCGCGCTTTGAAGCATTTCGGTTTATCGTACGAAATGATACAAAGGCAAAGAAGAAACTTGTAAAATTGGTCAATTTCTTTACGGTTTATGGAATTTTTCGGTTTAGCTTCTTTCAGTTTAAGTGAATTCTACTGTATGTGGTACCTCTGGGTGTGTCGTGAAGATTACAATGTTTCTTCCCAAGTCAAGAGTGGCTGTGATTAATTAGAAATTAAAAGGGAATTGACAGAAAGTGTATGTATGTGGGTCACGTTAATAGTAGTAATAGGTTATGGTATGTGTGTAGTGAGTTTGAGGGAATATAGACATCACTGATCCTTGACTTTGTGTGTGTCTGTGTCTGTGTGTGTTTGTATGTGTGGTGTTTATGCACAGGGCAGGGATTTGGTCTGGCCATCTTGGTGATTGTCCCATGAGACAGCGTGGGAAAAGTCAGGATTGGATTTCATTAAAGAATTAGGGAAGTCTTCTTTTGAGTCAGTCACAGGTGGTGTTTTGTGTGTATGGGGGGGGGGGGGGGGGAGAGATTTTTGGGTGTGAAAAAGTGTGAACAGCTTTTGAATGAAGTTCTCTCTAGGTTATGTACAGACTCAAGAAACAAAATAATTTGTAGCTCTATTTGAGTGCTGATGACATTGATAAAAACTCTAATGATTTCCATCTTTCAAAAACATTATGGTTTGTTCTTTCTCGGCTAACTGTAAACTTGCTTACTTAATCTTAACTAGTTAATACTATTGTTATTTCCTAAGACTAAGATTGTACATAATGAATGATGAATAATGCACATGATGAAGCATGGTCATATTTTGTCAGATGATGGTGGTACATAAAACTGTGAATTTATCTTGATATCTCACTCTCCGGTTTACGAGTCCTGAAAGTGAAAGGAAGGCAAAGTTGAATGGTGTATGGTCCTACAGATTGTGAATCTTGGCCCACATCCAAAGAGTTTGAAGTGAAAGGATTCCTCTTCCTTTTCCTCCTCCTCATTATCATCATCATCATCATGGCGACCATGATTTTACTACCTACTGGCAGTGTTTGTGTTTTCAGAATGAAATGAAATGAATCCAAGTCACATTTTGGGAGATAAATAAATATTACATATCTTGTACATTCTACAATGGTCTCAGAGTTCTTTGTGTGCTTTCACTTATAAAAACTGTGACTGTGAGCTGTCTTTTCATTTTTGTTACTCATCTCTAACAGTCTGTAGGCTCTACATGTACCCTGTGCTTCTTTTCAATCTCGCATCTCTGTGGACGGTTGGTGGGTGCCATGATGGGCAGTTCTACTCCTGTTTCTTTTCTTTTATACTGAAGCTATCGTCTTACTTTTCTCCCTTTTCTTTTACATCCTGTTTTTGTTGTCTTGTTTTAGTTTTCAGTGGTCCTCCCGTATTTCATGCCTTTGGGTACATCACTCCAGGGTCACAAAGAATAGGGTGGGTGTCCCTGGTAGGCACTTCTACTTGTTTCTTATCGTAATTTACCCCCTTTTCTGGGATGTCCTGTTTTTGTGGTTTTGTTTGTGATTCATACCTTTTGGTACACAAGTCCAGGGTTACAAGTTATATGTACTGAGTAATTGTGTACACAAAGGGGGGTTAAAGATTCTGTCCTCCTGAACCATTATGCTTCTTTTTTTTTTGATGGCCCAGGCAAATGTCTGCCATGGCAGGTCCTGGGTTTGATTTCCCCCTCTGACAACTTCCTGTTTCTTTCCTTTTTTTCTAAGGCTTTGACTTACCTCGGCACTGTGCCTATACTATTTTCTGTTTATTTTCATCTATTTTCTATCATCTTACTTTCCTCTGGGCTCCTCTATGACCCTTGTGTGTCGTGGAGCCCTAAAACCTCCAATAAACAAACAAACATCTTTTTTTTTTAGCTCACAGTGTGAACAGATAGCTTTGCAACTACTTCTGTTTCTTATCTTTTACACTGAAGCTATCATCTTACTTTTTCTCCTTTTCTGTGATGTCCTGTTTTTTGTTGTTTGGTTTGCGACTTAGTGGTCATCCCTTAATTCAATGCCTTTTGGTACATATCTGTAGGGTAACAAATAAACCTACTGAGTACTTTTGTACACAAAGGGGGTTTAAGATCCTGGGTCTTCCTGAACCATTACGCTGTCATGAGTGATGGCCATTGCTTATTCGTGTTTGGAGAGAGAATACTTTTTGTCATCGTAAATCCTCGCTCGGTGGTGTCAATATGTGTTTCGAGAGATAATACTTTTTTTTAGTGTAAATCATCTCTCTGCTGTTTGTGGTTTGATCTGTTCCCTCTTTGAACTAATTCTATTGTATTACTTTGCCCTGGGCTCCTCCATGACCATCGTGTGTCATGGGGCCCTAAAAAAACTCCAACAAAGATCTTAAAACCCCCTTTGTGCACAAATTAACTCAGTACAGTATGTCTAATTTGTGAGCCTGGAGTTATGTACCAAAAGGCATGGAATAGTGGATTGCCACTAAAACCAAAACAGGACACAAAATAGAAGGGGGGAAGAAAGGTAGACAAATGCATCAGTATAATTATAAAAAAAAGACTGAAGCAGACAAGCCCACCAGGGACTCTACCAAACACCTACAGATTTGTCAAGTAAGCCTTGGAAAAATTGTCTAATGCAAAGCGAACTACCAAAGACCACAAATGAACCCTCCGAATGTTTTATGAACATTTAACACTGAGAACGACCGACCTACAAGAATTGAAGAGAAAAAAAACATCCTCGCATAAACTGCTATGTACCATCAGCTGCAGGTTCGATGGTTAGAGAAAGAAGTCGTGGCTTAACTCCATTACCCGCGTACCTGCTTTGCAATGGTCAACAACCTTCTTTCGCCATGTGCTGGCTTGCTGTGAGGCGATGAATGTGTAGGTGCACAGCTGTTCCCTGTGCAGTCGTGGTGTGGTCTCTCCTCAACCAATTTTCTACCCCAAATTCCTTTCCATTATTTGCCTTGGAAATGCCACTATCACGTGACTATTTGGTATCAAATGACTGGTTACTCTTTCAAGATCGGCGTGCGCTTTGAGGCGGGGCAGTTGGTAACTTTCCACTGAAAACAAAGTCCAACCCGTCCATCCCTCTTTTCATACTTACTATGAGTATCAGAGTCAATACCATTAACCGATAAGAAAAACAAAAAATGCTGTGTATAAGTATAATAAGTAACAGGAATTTTGTATTTAGAGAGGTCAGTCTTTATTCTTCTTAAAAGGCAAAACATTCGGTTCTAAAAATTGCTTCCATTTTAGAAATATAACCAGTCACAACCTTAAGACATGAATTTGGTTTTCTTTAATAATAAATTACTGCTTATTATATCTATAATATGAGATTAGAAGAAAACATGCAACACTGATTATCATTTTTTAAAATTCACACATCATTTTTATATAATATATATGTATGTAAACAACAATTGATAAGTGCATCCAATGGTAACCTTCAATAAGTCAAAATAAAATCTTATCTGTTCATTGGTGGATTTAAGGTGTTCTGACACCCAAATCTGTGTCATAAAGATGCCCAAAGGGAATGTTAAGACGACAGAATTAGAAGAGAGGACCAGTCACAAACTTAGGACATGTATTTTATTCGATAATAAATTACTGCTTATAATATCTGTAATTTGAGATTAGAAGAAAACAAATGCAACATTGAATATCATTTTTTTAAAAACACTCATCAGATTGATATTTAAAATAAAACAAGAAAAAACAAAATATTTGATAAAATAGCAAGCACATCCAATGGTAACCTTCAATTTTTAGGTCAATATTAAATCTTGTCTGTTCATTGCCTCTCCATGTTCCCTGCCTTGGCGTGGTGGAGAAGCTTGTGCGGCCTGATGATTTTAAAGGCTATGCCATAGGTGCAATCATAATGGACAGGCTTTAAATGAATACCCAGACTTGATGGGGACAGCCTGACAAGAGGCGTAGGTGGCAGCCCCATCCACTAGGGGACAGTAGGGTAACTGCCTGCTTCCCTGAATATACTCAGTTCAGAGAAAAAACAATTACAGACTCAAGTTTGTGCATAACAATTAAACCTTACACCGAAAGGTACTGAAGGTGAAGATAAAGAAAGAAAGAAAGTCTGTTCATTGGTGGATCTAGGGTGCTCTGATACACAAGATGTGTCATAAAGATGTCCAAAGGGAATGTTGAGATGATAGAATTATGTAGTAAAAAGAGAGGATAGGTTCAAACCACGAACAGCAGAAAGATGATTGGCACATACAAATAAATATAATCTCTTAAAAAACCGAAACTAATAATCTCAACATCACAGAAGTGAATTTCATTGTTACAGTGAGTACAAAAAATCTTGGAACCCAAAAAGTTTTTGCTTGCTTGTTTCATTAGGGTCATAGAGCCACCCAAGGGGAAAGATAGATGACAGAATTGGTCACTGGATAGATAGTTTACACAAAAAAAAAAAATTGTATCATCCCTCAAAATACAAGTAATGCTATACACATAGCTGATTAACAATGAGAAAAACAACAACAAAAGTAAACGATTGCCACCACCCATAACAAAATTATGGTCCAGAAAAACTGAGGATCTTTAAAAAAAAATACCCTTGTGCACAAAAATACTCTGAACATCTAGAAGAAGTGACCATGCAATTGTTTACGGTACCACATGAGGAATGACCACTAAAATGTAATCAACCGAGTACACAAAGACTTGACAGAAGAGGGGGAAAAAAGTAAGATGATAGCTCAAGTAAAAAAAGGTAAGATGATAGCTTAAGTAAAAAAAAGTAAGATGATAGCTCAAGTAAAAAAAAGTAAGATGATAGCCCAAGTAAAAAAAAGGAAGATGATAGCTCAAGTAAAAAAAGGAAAGTAAGGAGCCAAACAGGGACTACCACTAGCCACCTGTAATAGTGCTATAACTTAATGTGTAAATGGTGATGATATGTGTATGAAAACAAATGTTTGTCTTAAAATGATAGTCATATGGACACAATCAAAGATACCAGAGAGTGCTGAAGAGAAAAGAGCACTCCTCAGCTTATAAAAAACTAAAATCAGAAGTGTCCAAATTACCTATCAAGAAATTATTATGAATCAAAGGCTATTTATATCAGCTGCAAAATATTACCTGCCTCATATGAAAATTGATCAACAAGTTTGTTAACAAATGCGCAGAGACTACAAGTATAAGACTAAGACTTGGTAATGAAATAAAACCTGAAAAAAAAGAAAAACGCCCCATAGCTGTTTTCATGGGCAGCTTTAAATGAATTAAAAATTCAAAATCATTGACAGCTTTATATAAGTACGTAGATGTAGAAAAACATGTTACATACATATCAAGTTAAAGCTTAAAATGTCTTGCATAAAATTAAATGATTTCGAACAACAAATGTTGACCACACAGATATGTAAGTGAATCTGAGTAAAATTCGATGACATCTGTAGATAAGGTACATAATCAACATGTGTTGCCTGCTTTTACTGTCAAAGGGCAAATTTCTTTCGAAAGAAATGTTGTGTGCGAAGAAACTCTTGATTCACGACCATGCATTAGACACAGAGAGATCAAGTAATCCTTCATCCCTGATAAAGCTTCTTGTAACAAGTCAGCAAACGGGCAGGAAGGGGTGTGAAGGGACAGGAGACCTAAGGGTTAGTATTAGTGTAAAGGTGCTAATTGGAAATGTTCTCTTTGTGCAGTGTTCGTCTTCAAGGTGATACAGTAGCAGTGGTGGTAATGGTAATAGTTGTGGCGGTGGAGGTAGTAAGGGTAATATTTGTCATCTACTATTCAATTCCAATACTGTTACCTCCTTTCAGTTCTTAATGGTTGTTTTGATCAAATTTTTTTTTTTTATGTGTGTATGTGTAAGGTTGTGAGTGTGTGTTTGAGTTGTTGTGAGAGTGTGTGTGTGTTTACGAGTACAAGTATATATGCATAATTTTACATTATCTTTTATGAGTGGCAATCGATATGCTAACCCTATTGTTAATTGTAATAGATCATTTGTCTGACTTCCTTTTACTGCAATTAATGGACGCTTGTTTCTGCTGAGTGTGTAGTATGTGTGTAAATGGACAGGACGACTGATCAGTGGAATGTGTCTGAGTAGATATTTGTAAAGCGCCAGTGAACATTATTGAATTGGATGCTGGTGCAATGTTAATTCAAATTTTATATTAAGATATCATGAAGTGACCATCATTCTCTAAAAAAGCTGCTGTCAGGCTTCTGAAAAATTTCTCTTCTCTAAACTTGAAATTGTGAGTGAGTAAGACATTGATGAAGAAATGCTTCAAATGGAATTCGTTTTCAAGATAATAATAAAATCAATTTAATGAATAGTTGTTGTCGTTCAAAACCAAATTTGTCAAATTCTTTTCCTTACAGTCAGCATGTTACACCTGTGCCCTGTTTGCCGTGATCTGAGCTTTCAGAAATTTGGCCAAATGATTTTTTTTGAGTCTTTGAGAAGCTATCCAATCCTCATTAGTAAATTAGTATTAGCATACCTAAGTACAGTCGTTTTAAAATGTGCAGAATTATGAATTGAATCAAGTACTACAAAAGAAAGCAAACATGCCTGTTTTAAAGTCAATACCACAAGCTGTTGATGCTGATAACTGTAATGGCAGATTATTTCTACGGATGCTTACCTTTTTAAAAAAAATGGTACGAAGAAAAATCTCTAGAATCTATACTGAATTCCATTAAAAATACAACTCCTACAATGAGTCGAAATAAACTTCTTTTCAAACTATTATGTTTTCTTTTTACAAAACAAACAAATAATTAATATTAAAAAATCTTGGGGTCATTTGATTCACAAAAATTTAGGGATTATGTCAATTTTGATTTTTTAAATATTACTCCAGTCAAAGAGTAATAAAGATTGAAATACCTACACATTCAAATTTTGAATTCCAGATATTGCGTTTTAAATGAAACTCAAATTATTATTATATCATTGCATTCAGGAGATGGAGATGAATAAGACGTATTCTCAAAAGCTTGAGCAACACACGGCAAAAGTTGTGCTGCACTGCATCCCAAAGGGCAACAAGAAGAGATGCCAACACAAAACGATTTGACTTGGAACAAAAGAAAAGGAAATGAAGGAGTGACATGGCACAATGTGCAGAGGATAGCTCAAGACAGAAAGGAGTGGAGGGTCTTTGTTTATGCCCTACACAATGCCACCGGTAGTTGGTAAGTTTTGTTTGTTTGTTTATTGGTGGTAAGTAAAAATATTTGTTACTGGTCAAATCAAACATCTGACAAGCAACATTAGAAACAAATACATCACGCTGAATATAGATAGCATAAACTGTATTTTTGGTTGTTTAGGGTGAGAGTGGGGGTGGGGAGGTGATCAAGGAGAGTTAAGAGATATATGAACATTCTACTTTGATTTGAACAAAGTCCTTATTTATGAGCTCGGACTGAAATCACGCATGATCACCTTGAGACAGGTCATTAGTTCAATAAATTCAACAAATTTTTAAAAACAAGTAAAATAAGTAAAATCAAATCTAAGCCCCTCCTTTGACTAGTCTCTCCCTGCAATCTTAACCATTGCACACCATTGAAAATAGCAATGTATGGTAACTAAATAAAGTTTGGCAAAATGACGGGAAATCTGGAGAGAATAAAGGAACTTCTTCTTTTAGGAGCTCTTTGCTACGCTGGGACCAGCATGGGATGTAATGTTGGCGAAAGCCCCTTGGTATATAATTTTTTGGGGGGCCGATTTTAGTAGGAGTTTGTTAACAATCTTCTTGTATTTTTAGCCTTTAATGGGATCCTTTAGCAAGTTTTGTCAACATTGGCTGCAAAATTTTGTCCAATCAGCCGTTCAAAAAATCCACCATTGGAATTTGGATTCCGATTTTTATGAGGACTGGCCAGGTAAGGTAAAGTAAGGTAAACTTATAAGTTTGACTTACGCCATTTTGCAAATTCATGGAGATAAAATTCTATTTCACTTGCTTTCTTCTACCTTAATGCTCTGTATGATGCAAGGATTAGAATGGAGGAAGGGAGGAGAAGAGCCTAAACATAAAAGGTCAGTACATTCATGAGGGTCAGAGTGAGTGTATCTCATAGTATGGCGATAAAACCATGGCTAACCCTTTTCAAACCAATCATAAGAATGCAACACAACTTTAAACTCTGCAGACACTCTTCAGTTTCTGACACTTAGTGGAACACTTGAGAGCTCTTCAATGACATATTTAAATTTTCGATCGACCTTGGCAACATCTTCATCAGTGATGTCATGGTGGGTGACATATCGCACAGTCGCTCCACTAAACGGGTACATCAGCACTCGAACGGATTCACCCAAACTTTTCCTTTCAGCTTCTGTAACCTAAAAGAACAAACGGGATATTGATCCATTTTATTCATTCATTCCTTATATCATATTCATTACTGTCCCTTTACAATAACAGATAAGTGAAACTACAAATGTTATAAAATACAAGGATTTCACAATGATTTTACAATAAGATCATTCTAAAGGTCACATATGATTAGAACATGAACACGGTCTGATCTGTGTCAATGATACTTCATTAAAAACACTTATTGAAAAAAGGCTACAAAGTTTTCAAAACATTTGTTTTGTTATCCTAAACAATGTTGAGATCAAGCTCCAAGGAGTTAGGAAAACCTCTAGATCACAAGAAATGAAGACAGGCAGATGATCAGTCCACCGTGCCTAATCTTGCATGGCATAATGAGCAATACATAATATGGGGTATTACTCAATCCTGATATGGGACAGATGCCCAAAGACAGTATTTGTAGGAAGGGAAAGGCTGGAGATAGCTGTGAGTGATGCTGCTGTTGTGTTTAATGAGGGTGAGGTAGGAAGGTTGGAAATATTTCGGAAGTTGGGATTGGCAGTTGGAAAGCATCAGTGTGCAGGTTTTCGAAGTTTGGATTTACGGCGAATTAGGTCAGGACAGGAGCAGGTGAAAGCAACCAGCAAGGTGAAAAGAGCTGAAAGGAATATTGCAAGGGCAGAGGAAGGCAGTGGGGATGAATCGTACCAAGCTGGAGCTCATTGAGCTAAGTGGATTTTGCTCTGTTCACTTTTCTTCGTCATTTTCTTGATTTTCTCAAATTTTCACTTTTCACTAACTTTTCCATGCCTTGTGAAAGATATCTCCAAAAGTTGTACAGCTATTGAGCTGTAACTTTGCAGAAATAAAGATAAGGGTATTACCTTAAAATTGAACTAAAATCTTTGCAAAATGATGATTATTTATTAAGTTATGATTTTTTTATGTACCCCTACCCCTAATATTTGTCTGCTGGCTGGCTATCAAGAGTTCATGGACCTTAAAAAAAAACTATTCATGTCACATTCAAAATTTTAATTCAATGTATTCATGGTTAAGGTTAGTTTATTCATGCAAAGTCTCAATGACATAGCTTTATTAGTTTTGGAGATATCTTTCACACAAAATTCATGGTTTTTCGGCTCGAAAACACCCAAATCCGCAGTTTTCTGGCTGTTATGACCAAATAAGTGGTTCAACTTGTTGTAAATAACCAGTTTCCTGTTCAACTAACCCTAAACTATCAATGTGTACTAAAAACAGCATGATTTCACTAAATTTTCAATTAGGGGGTTTATCCTGCCCAAGCCAAACAATAGCTGTTGTTGCCTTGTGGATCAGCTCAATGAGAAAGACCAATGAACCAATTTACCAAGTCTGCCGACTTGGTGGCTCAGTTGGTAAGGCATCAAGACTCCAATGCTGAAGAGTGTGGGTTTGATTCCTGCAGGAGCCATCGGACCAACAACACAACAGCTGACACCTGGGTTGTCTAAGATGGCTTTGACTCACCTCAGCACTGCGCCAACACTATTTTCAGTTCATTTTCATCTATTTCCAGTGCCAGCTGCTCTTTTCTTCATTTTCTTTTTTAACAAATGGGTTGGAGGCACAGTGGAATGCTGTAATCAGTGCTGTAGTGAAAACGTCCTGAATTTTTCCATTGGTGTTAATGACAATGAAAGTAATTTTCAGCTGACTAAATTCTATTATTTAAGTGCTTAAACTGACTGTGTCCTCAGGCTGTTGTAAGAGAGGTACAGGTATCTAAAACTTCATTTTGTCTATTCTGTGAAAAGCTCCTCCACAGCACATGCATTATTTTTTTTGACTCATCCTTCCCCAATTTTTATCTTCGTATCCATGGTGTCTCACCTGGCCCATGCGTGCCGCTAGCTGTTGAGGAGTGACGCGTCCTACCAGCTCTACTAGCACAATGTTGGTGTGTACCCCATCCATGTCGACACGGCACACTGGGTTTCCTGCCATACTCTCAATTCCTGTTGGCATTATAAAAAAAATAAAAAAATTTCAAAAATCAAATCAAAATCACAGGAAAATGAAAAGGAGACTAAAGAAAAGAAGTGTCACAAAACAGGAAGATCATTTTAAAGGTAAAGTCAGAAAATTCTAAAAGAAATCAACCCAAAATATCTTGGACTAATGAAAAAATGATAAGGCACTTGGCATTACCAGTGACTCTGGTAAGTTTTGTTATGCCAAAATCCTTTGACAGGTTAAAACTACATATTTTCAATATCTGTATGAGCCCACTATTTTTGGTAAGTAGCGTCAGTAAGTGACCAATCAAATGCTTGCTCTGCTTGTGTACCTTCAGCAATCTGCCGTGCCCTGTGGTGGTCTTCCCGCAGGCGGTCTACCATGGTCTCCAGCGCCACCAAACCCGGGGCTGCAATGACGCCAGCTTGCCTCATACCCCCTCCCAGAGCTTTCCTGGCACGTCTCGCTCTAGTGACAGAAAAGTATGCATGTCATCAAAATAAGGGACTTCGAACCAGATTATGAATATGAAACGAAGACAATCAAATACGGCCGGCTGTGAAGTCTTGAAATTGTGAACCCTTAGAATTATCACAACTGGAAGCTTTAATTCTATTTGAAAATCTGCCAATGGTCCAAACCTTCACCAGTGTATAGATACATCCATACAACCACCCATCTATCTATCCCTTCATTTATAAATTTATCCATTCATTGATCCATCTCTCAATCTATTCATTGATCCATCTATCAATTCATCCATCCATCCACAAAACCCTCCATCCATCCATCCACTCACACCCCCCTCCTCATCCACCCATTCATACAGATGCACTCAACCCTCCATCCCCAAGCTATCCATCAATCTTTGAATCCATCCATCAATCCACCTAACTGTCCATCCACCCAACTGTCCTCCCTTCTGTCCATCAATCCATCCAACCCTTAATCCACTTCTCTATCCATCCATCAAATCATAAATCCACCCACCCATCAATCCATCCAACCATGCATCCATCCATCCACCCATCAATCCATCCATCCAACCACACAGCCATCCATTCATCCATGCCACACACTTACAGCTGAATGAAGTCATCACTCCCGGCAATCAAGGATCCCACAGGACAGCAGAGTCCCTATGCAGTCATGCATCAGAGGTAGGAGGAAAAAGAGAAAAAGGATTGCCGTGATCATTATAATATTAATGAGACACCAGCGCTTATTTATGTTTGTTTTGAAGTTTCCACAAGACAAGCACATGTGGCTATATGTTCAAATAGCAATTTGTTTTCAACAAAATAAAAAACCTTGACATAGTCAAGAGAATAGATAACAACTAAAGTGTGTCCAAGCCCCCCTCAAAAAAGTGTTTTTTCAAAAACCTTTTATGTCCATGAATGCTTTGTTTTTAAAGTTTGCACGCCGGTATCTGGTTTCTTCTTTGTCTTTGCAATTTATGCACCAAGAGGTACAATGCAGTAGCATGTTCATGATAGTGTATGAGCTCAAATTGATGATGTCCAAATAGTTTTTCATCAATATAAACTATTTCAGATCATTGATAATGAATGCACTAAATCGTTATGTTTATTAAGTTCTACTGATATTATTTCAAAATAAACCTTGAGGAAGTTGAAAAAAATTGCCACTTTTTTAGTATGTAAAGCATACTGATTGAAAATTTATTTTGAGTTACGACAAATTTATATCATGTTTTGTTTTGTTATCCGTATCTCTTCATACCACCTAAACAGTGTCGGGACCCAGTTCCAAGGAGCCGGGAAGAACTCTGGATCACAAGACAGGCAGAGGATCGGTCCAACGTGCCTAATCTTTTGTGGCATAATGAGAAATACACATGGAGTATTACTCGATCTTAAGCCAAACAATTGTTGCTGTTGTCTTGACGGGATCTGCTCATTGACAAAGACCAATGAGCCAATTTAACACAGGACAGATTTGTATCATGAACATTGCAAAATTTGTAAACAATTTGTCAAGTAACAAAAGAGTTCTTTAGAAAAAACACTGTATTTTTTTTCGGTGGAACGGACTATAACAGATAATCTACTATATAATGATTGTAACTTCATGTGATCCGATTTACTGAAACTTCAAAAGAATTGAAACTAGACCTTAAAACAACCAGAAAGAATACAAATCATCTTTTTTTTTAATTCCAAAGGTGTCATAAAACTTAAAAGCTTTTTGATTTTAACTCTTGAAATTCAATTAGACAAACAGGAGAATCAAAAAAGTTCTGTCCTCGCTAAGCTTCCTGCTGGGTTTCCCTGGCATCTATTTTAAGAAGGGGTGAATGGACTCCATACAACAAAGACAGCCAACCGTTTGTAGAACAGGACCTCAGCCAGTAATTATAATTATATGATCATTTCTAAAGCTTATGCCCTGTTGCAAATTGGCTCACTGGTCTTTATCAATAAGCAGATCTCCCCAAGACAACAACAACAAGCTTAAGATCGAGTAATACCCCTTGTATTTCTCATCATGCTAAACAAGATTAGGCACGGTGAACTGATCCTCTGCCTGTCAGGCAACAATAACTATTGTTTGGCTTAAGATCGAGTAATACCCCTTGTATTCCTCATTATGATTAGGTACAGCAGACCGATCCTCTGCCTGTCTTCTTTTCTTGTGATCTAGAGTTCTCCTGGCTCCTTGGAGCTGGGTCGGACAGCTTAGGCAGTATGAAAGGATATGGATAACAACTTCCATTGTACATTTATTTAAATAAAACTGATGCATTCAATACTCCATATCAATATACAATCGATCATATCAACTCGTAATTTTTCCAGGTTTGTGAAGTTAAACACAAACAAAATAATGGAACACCATAAATAATATGAAGAGGAAACACAATTCCAACCAAATAGTGAAATAGAAATAACCACTCACACTACACAACATGACTCTTTTTTCCTGCCATTTTTACCTCTTCTCTCATGAGAAGGGGCATAATTAATCAGACAATGCAATCACATAAGTGCAGAAAATTATTAACTTACTTCATGACTCAACCTTTCCATTTACTCACATAAACATACACAGCCCTGTACCCACAGGGAACACAGCACCCACTAGCCTTGACCTATTTTTATCTCTCCAGATGATTCAAAAACCCAACCCACTCTAAAGATTGTTAACTTAAATTGGAGTGTTGGTGAAAAAAAATTCAAATTTGTTTATATGCGAGTGCAAGAACCTCTCCATGTACCCAACTAGTTCAGAGAAATCGGATTATACCTGACTCAAGTACTGCCTTACCACACTTGACCCATGAATGTACAAGGACTATGAATCTCGCTCCGTGGAATGCTGGGGTAATTAGTGGTAAAGAGATAGAACTTTTAGAAGAAGCTAAATTCGGAGAAGCAGGCAGTCAACCTACTGTCATCTAGGCGAGTGGTGGGAGTGCTACCTACGAATCTTGCCAGGCTGTCCCAATCTAAAGCCTGCCCATTATGGTTGAACCTATGGCATAGCCTTTAAAATCATCTCTCCACCATGCCAAGGCAGGGAACATGCAGAGGTTCAAAATTCACATCAGAAGAAAATCTGATCTCAAAGCTTGGGTGTTTGTCTGGACAAATATCTGGAGGAACAACTAAATGTAACAACTAGAAAATAATTCAACAGCAACTGGCCAAAAAGAATTTCAACAACAATTTTTTTATGTTAATAAGAGAATGAGAAAAAGACGATGGTTTCTCACTTTGCTGAGAGCCACAGAAACTGAGTGTGCAGGTGCAGCAATATCCGCTATAGGAACCCCCAGGTAGGCAGCTGCGTTGAAGAGTCGGGCTCCGTCCAGGTGGAGCTTCAGGCTGTGCTTGTCTGCAAACTGTCTCACCTGCCAGTATAGACACAATAAGAAAGATCACCATTTATCCTCCAAGACCATTTTAGCAAAACTACAAAATATAGTGAGTCTGCTAAGGCTTCAGACAGAAGCGTTATAATCAAAGACAGTTCCTATGCCTTATGGCTAACATCTGCACTATTCTTTCTACTTCAGAGCAAACATAGACAAAAAGTTATTCCCACAAGACAAATAAAGGGAATTTAATATTTTCCAGGCCTCATTTACATAACTGATTGGTAGGAAACTCTGTGAATGAGGTCGGTACTGATACCAAGACATTGCAAACAGCGAGGACTCCAATTTTGTCATTTTATTATTTTATTAGAATTTTGTCATTTATCTCCATTCTCTAGGTGGGAGAGAGCTCGAAGTCAGAAATACCTTCTGTAGGTCCTGTCCGGACCTTCTCGGTCTCTCCCTTTACTCTGTTCTTCCCCATGTGGGGGAAGTGGACACTCCGAGGATTAGTCACGTTTCAAAGACGAGGACAGGTTGAGGACAACAGAAACCAGATTTTCTGTCAGGCCGGAGCTAATAGCACCCGAACGTGAACTGTTTTGAGGCAGAATGGGCCAAGAGGCGAGGCCAGAGACGAGGTCCAATGCCAAGAATCATTACTAATTCAGTGGCTCGAACGTGATTCACCCCGACAGAGGGAATACAAAAGTCGCCTCCTTCGTATCCAACTCTCTCACCTGTTCCCATATCATGATTCTCTAGGTAAGCAAAAGGATAATAACAATCAATATTAAGTTTAACACAGTAATATTGACAGAACAAAAAGCGATAATGAAGTTAAAACAGTAAAAAAAATAATGAGGTTAAGAATTTTCATTGGTTTTCTTCTGACCAAGTACAAAGCCCCAATCTCTTTCAGTACCAGTGTCTATAATTGGAGTGGTGGGGTCAAACTGCTTTGAACCACAGTGATTTCTCCTGTTTTGACTCAGATAGGACTTATACTTACACATGAGCACAGAGAAAGGAGACAATGAGAAACCCTTCAACCCCTCCAGGATAACCTACGGCATAGATGTATTCCACTGGCAGCACTTTGCCCCCGCAGCGGTTGTGTGTGTTCTCCAGGCAGACCACACTAGTCCAGGGCTGGTGCACATCATTCAGAACACGCACGCTGTCCTCAAGATCACCAAGATCCATTGTCCCGTCCGGCTGGTTCTTGACAAGACGACTCTGGATACCACCAAACTGAGAAAGATAGATCCAAAAACAACTGGGATAAAACAAAACAAAAAACAACTTGTGAAACCTTACGATATAGGTATCTTAAATCTACCTGTAGCCTAAATAAAACCTTTTATTAGACTCAAATTAAATAACAAGTACCACCAATTTTTCATCTCAGGTTGTTCGAACTACACAATCATATAGCCTGTCCCAATAACAGCAAAGTATTACAATAGCCTACAAGCATGACATCCACACTTATTCCTAATAATAAGTGTTTGCACTTAATAATGATTACATGTTACTCAATGTCTTGTTTGCAAAGTTCTTTATTACAGATTGCAGAGACCTTAACTTCATATTCTGGCTGCTTGGCTTTGTGTTTTAAGACTTATGAGTATGACAGATGTGACTAATGTGACAGTAAAAATTTGGAAGGGTAGGTATAAAAAATATGAAGCATCAAGCATTAATTCATAGTGAAACAGATAATAATTCTAAGTAGAGACAATACACAAAAACAGGTTGAAAAAAGGCAAGCAGAAGAGAGAAATTTTATTAGAGAAAGTAAGGTATCTCAACAAGAGGGATTCAGACGGACTAAACTAAAAGAGAGATAGACAAAACCATGCCAAGGGGCCAGCACACTAGGACAAGTGACAGGGAGACAGACAGAGGTGGAAAGAATCTCAGAGCTGCCTGAACACTCACCTGCGCCGATGCTGCCACCTCGTAGTGCTGTATGTGTGACTCGCTGCCCAGCAGAATCTCTCGGAACCGACCATGGCAAAGTGTCAATACTGCAACACAAAAATAATATGGTCATTTAATCACAATTACATTCAAAGGGTCGACTCGTTCAAGGTAATGGGAAATTGTTTAATGAAGTGACTACAGTCATCATGTTGTGGAACTAGTCCTATGAAGTTACGGCCACCAGCAGCATATGCAGCAGGATAGTGCCATGTACAGGCTTCAGACCTCAGTACTTTTGTGTTCAAACAGGTAAAACAACGCTTGGCATAGTTCGTTCCACAAAAAAACCCCAACAAAAACAGCGTTTTTTCAAAACAACTTTTTTTGTTACTGAACAGATCAGGGACTTGAGGAGGTCAGACGGAAGCCTCCACATGGCATCAGCAGAAGACCTCAAGTGACTCTCAGAACTGGCCCAGGACAGGGACAAGTGGGGGGAGCTGGTGTCTGAGATAACAAAAGCTGCCGAGGCGTCCTTGTCAGATGACTGGGATGCGGAAGGCTAATTGATTGATTTATTGAACAGATCATTTTCAAATATTTTGCATTGTCCAAGCTACATATTTGTCTTCACTGAATATAGATTTTCAATCAGATCTGTTGTGTCTAAATAGGTGCTTTACATACTAAAAAACAGACAATTTTTCTTCACTTTCCTCAAATGTCATTTAAAAATAATATCAGTAGAACTAAACAAATTCCACAATTTTGTTCCTTCATAAGATTAGCAATATTTCAACATAGTTTAAATTGACAATAAATTATTTTGACATCATCAATTTTACCCCCTCAACTGTTGTAAACATGCTACAACATCACACTGCTTGGTGTGTAAAATGCAACGACAAAGAAGAAACCAGGTCAAAAACTGGATGGATATTCCTCAAATTTGTAAATGACTTAGAGCTGAATGTAAACTTTCAAAACAAAGCCTTCATGGACATAGAAGTTATTTAGAAAAATCGTTGGGTTTTTTTTTTTCGTGGAGCGGACAATAGTGATCCTGCTCAGGGAAGGAAAATCTGTTTAAAGTTGATTTCACTCATACATATTTCAGTCATTTGTGGGAAATAATTTCAATCATTGCTGTTATGGTTCATCAATACTATGACCCCTCCTTACTTAATGAATCATTCAACAGCTACACTCCTTTAAGACCTCTCAGTTCCTCAAATCATAGAACCTTGTCAGCTGGAGCCATTCCCCATTTCAAATTTTATGGTGCTAGGTCTTTTAGCTATTATGGTCTCAAGGTGTGAAACAGCCTCCCTTACTTTAAAATTTAAAAACATTCCCAGCATTGACAATTTCGAACCAAAACTAAAACAATATTTTTTCCAAAAGGTCTACTTTTAACCCCACCCCCTCCCCCGCCCCCCCTCCACCCTCCCCCGGTAGTATATTACATAGATTAGCATGAAATGTTGCTTTTTTGTACGATCAGTTTTGCTGCACATACAAAAAAATGTCCAATATAAATATTATTAATATCTCATACAGGTATCTTTTTAACACTAGAAGAAGGTCATAGAAAATGCTGAGCCCCCCCCCCCCACCTCCCCTCCAAAAAAAGGAATACAGAACAACCATGCACCTACTTGAAATCGTGTTAGCCATGGTGCATGTCGGCACAAACAGGGATGCTTCTTTTCCCACCATTTTAGCAAAGACTTTTTGCAATTCTGTGGTATCAATGGAAAAAAAATGAAATTCAGTGTTCATGTCAGTTTAGCGACTTAACAAACTTGCTTCAACTTTAACTTTCAGACCTCTAGACTTCAAACTATTTCCAGGAAACTTTGGGTACAATTTCAAATAACTATACAATCTTAAATAAGCATCAGAGGCAAAGATGGCATAATTTGCAAACTCAAAACCACAAGCAGGTAATAAAGATTTTTAATTTAAAGGAAAAAAAAAACCAGAAAGAAAGAAAGAAAATTGTAACTGATCACAAGAATTAATTCGAGCAACAAGTAAAAGGTGAAAAATTGCAATAATTAATAAGGATTTGCTTTTAAAAGAATGCAATTCAACTAATGGTGTATCAAGATCCAAAAGTGTGTAACCCATTAACAAAAGGAGACGGAAATACAGGTACCTACATGTCATTTATATAAGGTCATTACTTGCATACACCACTAACTAATGGAGGACTTTACCATTAATGGTGGGGTCTTCTCCCATGACATCATCTCCCACAATGGCATCTTTCATGGCCTGTCGCATCTGAGGTGTTGGTTTGGTCACAGTGTCGCTACGCAAGTCCACCACATGTTGGCCAATGGAGGCCTGTCTCCGGCATCCAATCAGTGTCGAGCCATGAGATGACAACACTGCAGAGATCCGACGATGCAGTAATTTGGACATTCTGCATTTATTTGGGAGGAAAAGACAAATAAGAAGCATGATGAATATTCAAAGCATTCAAATGTAGATTCAGATTTTGTTAATTTTTTTCCTCCTCAATTTCACAGAATCTATTGTCCAAAAAAATGTATGAATACTGGTCAATGACCAAAAGTAAAGAATTTTGAACATTTGAACCTGTGTTTTGTACTTAAAAATGTCATAATATATTGGGTGGGTAAAAAAAAAAAGCCAGAATACAGAGGGTTAAAAATCTATCTTGTAATCAACATAACATCACAAAACTTGACATAAGCAATAATTTACAAGATCAAAGTTTCAATGTACTGCAATCATGTACAAGACAGGTGAGATATGACCGTTTTATTAAGAATATCTGAAAATGCACACCTATGGAGCCAATGCTCTTCATCCTTTACCTAATTATTATCCCAGGTCCCATTTCTTTTCAAGAGCAACATATAATACACACCAAGGACCAGCAAAGGCTGTCGTTATTCACAGCACCCTTTTCTATGTTAGAAAGTCATCTCTATAGGATAATTTACAACTTTTATGAGACAGAAAGTGAAAATTTATCAATATTTAAGTGTTTTGTCACAAAATATAAGTGAAAATATTGGTTCGAAGCTTTTTAAATGCTTTTATTCTATACACGACAGGCCAGTCAGTTGGTTAGGGTGCTTTGGATTTTTTACTATAGATTAGAGGGAAAAGGGTGCTGCAAATAGTAGTGCCGGGCGGTCTCGATACAAAGTCTCTATAATGTCGATAATAGTAATAATAGCCTAACTGGTAATTTATCGAGACCGAGAGGCTCAGTATCGGTACTCCGAGACCAGAGTTTACCGGTATAGTGAGACTGAGACTGATACCCGAGACTGATATCCTGATCTCGGAACTCGTGCCACTCGTGGATAAAGGCTCAGAATGAAATATGACAGATTATTCTTGATCTTGTGTGTGTGTGTGTGTGTGTGTGTGTGTGTGTGTGCACGCGCGGATGCATGAGAGAGAGAGAGAGAGAGAGAGAGAGAGAGAGAGAGAGTGTGTTGAGGTGTAAATGTGATTATGGTACTGCAAAGATCCTTTTTTTTTTAAATTAATCTTAATTTAGCGCCTAGAGCCTGCTGCCACCAAGTTTGTGTGCATTATTATGATTGTTATTATCTATTTATTTATTCAATTAGTTAATTATTTTAAAAAGGTGTGAACAGTGAAATAAAACCAAAATGAAACAAAAACACAGAAAAATCTGGGATCTCCTGACCCTTCATTTTTGTGTAAGTCATCGACTATGAGAAAATTC
The DNA here is from genome assembly GCA_039654465.1 of Melibe viridis. Taxonomy (NCBI): domain Eukaryota; kingdom Metazoa; phylum Mollusca; class Gastropoda; order Nudibranchia; family Dendronotidae; genus Melibe; species Melibe viridis. The sequence goes on along the minus strand of JBCIKM010449851.1, from coordinate 337 downwards.
TCAAAGATTTTTACTGGTGTTGGTACCGATATCGATAATACCGATACTGACCAAGGATTCACGATAATTCCTTGGCACTGATAATTACCGGCACCGCCCGGCCCTAGCCAATAAGCATTGCCCATAGCAAAACATCCAATCCAATCCAAAACCATCCAATATGGCCACAGCTTCACATGAAGGTAAAGCCAACATGTTTATGGACTTACCATACCTGACATGAGTGAAAAGTCTTAACCTCTTTATCCATCACATATTTGAGTGTGGCAGAGAGGTACGGTGCTCGCCTCTCAAGTGAAAGGTCCGGGTTCGAATCCCATGAACGGCGAAAAATTTT
>JBCIKM010449635.1:0-10422 GCA_039654465.1 Melibe viridis | reverse complement strand
CTTACTTTCCTCTTGGGCGCCTCTATGACCCAAGTGTGTCGTGGTGCCCTAAAACCACCAACAAACAAACAAACAAATTTTCTAATCATAGAATTTATACAACTAAATGAATTAACTGAACGTAAGTAGTTTAAAGTATGTTGTCAATTTTTTATATGATTATATGTTCAACCGTACCTCAACTCTTGTTATCATATGACAAACTATGAAGCCATTGAATATACTATAACTATAAACAAAATCTATCTTTCATTATCCCATCAAAATGTCTACATCTGCAGCTGACTGCCAGAATTGACCAATCACCAATTTCAAGTTCAAGGAAAGAATTTGCGTCAGAGGTAGTTGTTTGAAACCCATGTATCCATAAAAAATAGCCTCTTATTGCTGCACATATTTATAGTAGGCATACCTAATTCTCTGCGAGTTATGTGTCATCCATGTATGAACTGGATCAAGTTCAGTGGAATCCAGATAAAATCACCTCACTTCAAGTCAATTCTCGCTGCAACCCCGTTTTTTTTCTTTCTTTATCTTAGCATTTTAGCTTCTGATGAAGCTTGCTTCAATTCAACACTATGGGACAGAACAGAGTGGTAGAATCCTTGCAAAATGGTTAGAAAATTAAAAGTAAGAAAGTGTTTTGCTCACCTCTCTTCATTTTTAACCTCGCAACGTAACGCACAACAAAGGCTCGGCTTTTCAAACACCTCTTGGTCATCTGACATGCCACAACAATGCGACTGAACCTGGCAGTCAGGGTAAAATTAGTGGAACAGACGTGCGTGAAGCAAGCACGTTCCGCCTCTTCATCAACAACTCAATGGCTATCACCATTTTGACACGTTTGTTTTGCTTCACCGGTTGCCAGATATTGCCTCTCAATTTATGTTTGCACAAAGTGCCCGTCTGACCCTGTCTACTTTGGCATCACAATGTATTATAAAAATAGCCTAAAATTCGGAGGTATTTGTCACGGGGACTTCTCACACTCTCTCCGGTATTTAGCTCAGTGTGACAAATTACGTGCTTTTTCCCATTGTTTAGTCATAGTGTTTGCCCTAGTTAAATCAAACAAAAAGAAAAACAGAAAAAAACAAAAACGCACTTTTACCTGAATTTCTCTGTGTGGGGAAAATTACAAACTGGCCATAGTGTACAATGATCATCCATTCAATGGTTGACATCCTTGCAAATTTATTAAGTCGACCTTGCTTAAAGTGGACACTTTTTCTCGGTCCCGAGGTGTTGACTTTTCACTGGATTTTTACACACCACAAGTTTTTTGTGCATGCGCAAGGTTTCTCTCTTATTTCTTTTGAGAGCAAGCCATGAAAAGCAAGACTTCCGGCCAGACAGACAGACAGATGATGAAGTATGTTTTATTCATGTAAACTTAATAATAATAAAAAATTGATTAACCGTTTGGCTGCTCGCTCGCTGTCATGTAATCAAAATTTACCGACTGGTTCATTTGTATCTTTTTAGTTACAAACTCAAGACAATACCAAATAACCGAAGTAACAGTTTTCAGTTATATGTAGAAACAAAAATAGTTTTGAAGCTCAAAGTTAACTTTTATATGTATATTTATGCAGCAGACGTGTAAATATTGATAGATTTTTACTTTCCATTTAAAAAAAGAGTAAATTATTGTTTAGAACAGAAATTTTAGACAGAAATTAGCAGTGTAAAACTCGGTCTCGAATCAACGATTCCTTTCGATATAAATTGAGGTTAATGTCATAGTCTTTTCCTTTTTTTTTGTAAACTCATCAAAATAGACACAGCGATGTCAGGGAATGTGTAGTGTGTTATTTTCAGATATAAACAAGCCTGCAACCCAGGCCTTCCCCGCTCACCCCGTGATTAGGCTAAGCACTACTTCAGCAGTTAAGGATGGCTTATTATGACCTCATGAGTGGGAAACTCACTACTCACTACATTACTCGGGTTAACATAGAAATAGTCATGTCAAGAGAGATATCAGCAGTACTTATAATACTCGTTCAATGAACAGCTCACAGAGGTAGAAAAAGGAAGTCCAGGACGTATTTTTTGCAATCAGTTTTATACTGGCACACATGGTACTGTGATCACATACAAGTCTGGTGAATTTTTTGTTTCTTATCTTACACTGTATGATTCATTACTTAAATTTTTTTGTCAATTTTTTTCCCCAGTGTATACAAAAGGAGGTGGAGAGACAAGCCACTAGTACCAAAGTAAGTCGTGCTGTGTTGGCTTAAAGTGTATCAACACATCTCCCCATCTTCTCCTCGCCTCATGCAACGCTGCCAACAATACATGCACCAGCATTTCACTCACCTCTACCAACCCACCCCCTTCTCGCCTTACATTACATACAGTAGATAAGAATTGTGCTGCCTTGAGCACTCATATTTGGTGAGCAGAAATTTTCATAATTAACAATAGCAAATCAGACGGTAGAATTCAAGTGAGAACTCTTATGTCATTTTGTGGATAGCATTGCTATAGTAAAAAAAAAACCTTTGGCTGAATTAACTTTTACGAGCCAAGATGCTTGTTTCATGCAGATTTTTTTACTTAGAAAATGTAGGGCTGAGAAATTGGGATTTCTGAATCCCGTGTTGAATCTGATTTCATGGGGAATGTGACCCTTTACAATCTGGCGCCTATTACGTACAGCTGGTAACATGTTAATTTCTTTGTTTACATCAATCTTAGAGTTAGTGTATTCTACAAGTTTTCACTATTTGTCTTTTCACAGGAAATCTCATGTGAGGAAAAATTGTCCAGTGCAGACGAGTCAGACGTGGGAGAGTTCTATGAAAAATTTTGTTCTTGGAATTCCTTGTGTCCCAGATGACACTCCACTATCTATTTAGTCATGAATTAATATTATATTAAATATGAAAAAGTGAAAAACTTTGTTGTTTTTTGTGTTGATTTTTTACATTCTCAACTAGTAAAATAGAGCGTGGTACAGTAGACTGATCATCTGCTTGTCTTCATTTCTTGTGATCCAAAGTTTTTCCCAGCTCCCAACACTGCTAAGGCGGTATGAAGGAATAAGAATAAAGAGAGAAAAATAGAGCGTAATATTATGTATTGAGAAATATTTTGAAATTTCAAAACAAGGGTGAGAACGGGGGGGGGGGAACATCCTACAAATACAAAAGTACAGAGGTCCGTCTCCAAAAAGTTCCCATACCCAGCATTTCCCCTTATCTCTCTTTCTCTCTCTCTCTCTCCATCCCTATCTTTCTCTCTCTCTCTCTCACTCTCTCAGTGAAATACCGCTGACCGACAGATTCCAAGACTGTGCTCTTTTAAACCAAATCTGTTGTCTTACTTTTCCCTTTAAGGGCTTCTGTTATGTAGGGTTCACAAAAAGTAGCCCATGATTTAAATTGATGGACGAAGAGGAGTGAATAGGTGTGTGCTAGAACAAATGAATAAAATACACCCAACAACTCGCCAGCTCAGTGGAAACAAAGAGGGAGTCCACACATTGTATCTTTATCTGCATTGCATCCTCCTCCTCCTCCTGGCGATATGTCAGTGCTTGGTATGACCATCATGTGAATGCTGTGATAATAATAATGGATGGCATTTCTATAGCGCATGTCCCCAAGTAAGTTGGGCTCCATGCGCTTTGCGTGATGAAGTGATGAAGAAATGAATTACTTTTTGTGGACCCCGAACCACGACACCCAGGTTTCATCATAGTACTAGAACCATTGAATTTAAACCATCAGGAAAAGAAAAAGAAATGTAAAGACTTCCTGCTGTTTGTTCAAATGTAACATGCTTGTTTGTTTGTGTTTATTAATTGCAAACTTCACAGGTTAGTCCTTCCGTCTCAGCTTCTGTTTCTCTCCATACGTCATAGCATTTACATGGTCCTGCAGCAAAATACTTTCTGCTGAGTGACCAGGGTTGTAAAGAGAAATTAGTGATTCAAATAAAATTCTAGTTTATTATATTTCAAGTGTTTGGGTAGCGATTGAAGCATTGTCACGTCCACGTTTGTTGTATTTATTTCATGTCTACTGCCCACGGAGCAGTGACGAGCAGCCAATAAAATACGTTTTAATATAGGTAGAAATTGGACGAAGAGTTAATTTCAATTACGGCGAATGGACGTGATTCATGGATTACTTTAGAAGTTTAGAAGTTATCCATGAAGTGATTCTCAACTCTCGGGACCTGTTGTGGTCACTCGGTTATAGCACAAATCCCTGGCAGTAACAGTGACTGGGGACAAGCAGAGTCAAAGTCGGTCATTTTTGCTTTGGCCTATCCCAATGAACTGTCCATGGGGAAATGGTTGAGGCCCGCGCAACACGAAACAATCGGCGATTATTTTATGAGGGCCAGTCGCAAACGGCAATGACAGATGATCGTCTCTCTCGATGTTTGATCAGCCGACTCAAAAGACAAAGTACTTGAGTTGTCGACCATTTTGGTCTGTTATAAATCAATGAGAAAAAGGCAACTTAATATCAACAGTTTTGATGAACTAAACTTCATAAAATCAAAAATAAGTTTGCAATTTTACCAATTTTATCTATTATTTTAATTAAAGTAATGAAATGATTCAGCTTTGAACAACTAATTTTATGCTCAAAGATAAATGAGCATTTAGCGAAACTTAGGAAATAACCTGGCAAAGATGATAAAGGTAAACAACTTGACAGGTGATGTCCTCGACTCCTGAGACAAAATTCACGAATTCCACCTTGATATACTAACATTTAAATCAGTGAATTTTTAGGTTACAAGTCCCTAAGCGAGCTACATGATTTGAAAAACTTACTGGAGAAAGTGGTTGTTGTTTTTTTTTTGTGGTTTTTTTTCTTTTTCTGATCGCTGAACTTGTTCAAAGACAACGTTCATCTAGAAATCTCAATAGATAGATTCTATCAACACTGAACTGTTATTTCAAGATAAAAACTTTTCTCCCCGAACAAACTTTGATGCCATTTTAATGAAAGACAATGGCTCACTAAAGCTGTGAAATTTTCTTCGGAAAGACAACGGGGGTTTTTGTTACAAAGAAATTTTGCAGAGAAATTGGAGATTTTTGAAATCTTAGAAGTCCGAGTTTGGGGTGGGGTTTGTTTTCCTTGACCATCTCAGAGTGGGTCTGCGACCAAAGGCGTCAAAATGTATTGCTTGCAGTGGCTTATTCCTGTTCTTCTGATGCCTAAACCTTTGAATCCAGCATTTATTTACAATCATGCCATGTTTGTTATCCTATATTTGACTGGATTTTTTCTCATGAGGAAACCATGCACCATCTGCAGCCTTGTGTTCTTAGCCGCTGTATTCTTGATATGCTACAATTGTGTCGGAAACTGCATCTTGTGGCATTGTTTTTCTGATGAATGTGAAGGTGCAGACTGTGAGAATACCTGTGGAAATGGATAGTTCTTTTGTTTTCTGACAGTTTGAGACTTCTCTCTCATGAAAAAGATCTTGCAATGATATCCTTACCCTAGAACTGCTGGCATGTCGGTCAGCATGTGAGAGCTCACATCCACTGGCTGCTGCGATGCTAGAAGGGTCATGTTTACGTTATAAAGTTTGCAACTTGCTCTTTTCAACACCAAAATACTCCAATTCAATCACATTTCTTTAAAACAAATCTGATATCACCAGAAAAATGAACAGAGGTCAAGATGATTCTATTACTATTTACATTTAATTTTGTGAACAAAATTGAAAGGATACTAAACAGCCATCCACCAATGTTTGACCCCATTAAGAAAAAAAAATTATCCAAAAACTCAAAGTCAATTCTTGGGGTATTTTTTTGAATGAATCACTCAAGTATTGATGGATTTTAACTTTCCTTGTCAAAAAAGTTTTTATTTATCGTTTAAAGAAAACCCTTGACAAAATCGTCAGTTTCTAAATTTGGCTGAGAATTCAGAAACCCTTTCAAGCTAGAAATTATTCAAATGAGTATTCCCATGACCTTTTTCATATTAAAATATCATTGTTAAAACAAGAGAAATAGACAAATATGATGTCAGCAGCTTTGTAGAGTGTTATTTTAATGTGTAAACAACCCTGCAACCTATACCATTCCTGCACATGAGCTCTCGTGCAACTATCCGATTCCTACAGGACAAGGATGGCGGGGAAAAAGGGGTGTGGCCTGCAACTATTCGGTTCCTGCAGTTCTTGGTTAAATCAAAACTTATGAAGAAAAAAAGATCAATCACCTGTGATGAAAAAACAATATAAAGAAGAAGTCTGAAAGCTTTATATGTGGACATTTTTTGCTGAATACAAGTCTTAAAGATATTTAAAAAAAACAAAAAACAAGATGAGAATTATCAAATCTACCTATCTATTTTTTTTTTTTTGACGATGCTAAAATGCTTTCTGTATCAGAGATGATGCCTGAATAGTATGTTGTTGAATTTTTTAAAGTTTGTTTATTGTTCGAATTTTATGCATTGTGGATCTCTTGATGAAAAAAAACAAAAGATGAGCTATGGAGAATTGTGGTTAAGAAGCCTTAAAATTATAAACTTTTATTGTGTGTCTGTGTGTGCGTGAAATGTGTGTGAGTGTGTGTACGCGCATGTTAGCATATTGTACAGCGCTTTGAGGCTTTGGCAGAAGGCGCTATAGAAATTGAATTATTATTATTATTATTATTATTATTATTATTATTATTATTATTATAAAATGGTAACTACCAAAGTCATAGAATTGACTGAAAGTTGGATTTCCCTCACCCCCTCACAGAAATGCCACTTCTCTGCTGTTTATTATTTGATTGAACTTTGAGTGTTACTAAAGATTCATGTTTTTTCCAATCACTTCTACCTTACTGTTTTCCTCCTACCTGTTGAGAGGTTAATTGCGTTTGTTGCTTCTATCAACAAGTCCTGACAGGTGACCAAGAATAATTGTGTATTGAGCTTCAAGCATCTTTTCAATCTCCATTCCACAGCTTTATATCTTCTTCATTGTTTTTCTAGCAATTGCAAAATTTTTAGCTATCTTTTTCCCCATGTCTAAAATATAATGTCTAAAAAACACCTTAGAAATCATTTGAAACCTATTTGACTCAGAAAGTGAAGGGAGGCAAATGTCAGGACATTCACTGCATGAAATGATAACAGACATATAAATGGCATTTGTTTTTATAGCAGGAGGCAGCACCTGTGGTGAATCAAGTGTAAATTTTGTTTCAAATTGAAAGAAATGGAAAAAAGTGCTTGTACTTCAGAATACACCTTAAAAACTTGACACAATCGTAATAATTATGAATATGCAGTCAAATGTGTTAATTCTTTTGTACCAAAAATCTGTCAGTCTCTTTGTGCACCCTTCATAATGTTTCCTGGCTGCCTATTTCCCTTGTGTTTCTTTTTGATTGGTCTTAAGTAAATAAAAATGGAAACAGATATATTGTAATGGGAAGAAATTAAGGCAATGCGTTTTGTCCAGTCAAAGCTTACATGCTGCCATTGGATAACTATGGAATTATATGCTAAGGCATACTTTTATTGTACCTTATATTGAAGTGAAGGGTTTAGGTACACTGTCAGTTAATATTCATTTACTGATGAGTTTGTTTTCTTGGATAATTACTTTGACTTTGGTTGAAATCTGAGCTTTGTGATTCAACAATGAGATGCAGTAATGGTATTGAGAGGTGTCACTGTAAGGATTTCCTGATATTGACAACCTAATGGTCTTCTACATTGCTATAATTTACTGGGTATGCATAAGTTCATTATTCCCTCCCACACTTAGTTTCAGAAATTTTATTTCATCTTTCATCTTCCATTATCTATTTTTAACTCTTTAACAAAAATTGTTAAATTCAACTTTTGATTGCCTTACTTTTCTTGTTAAGATTTTGAAAGTCAGCAGATTTGTATGTATGTACATTGAAAATTTATTTTTCTGCCAACTATGGGATAGTGAAAGTTGATCATTTTAAAGATGGAATGTTAAGACATAGAGTACAAAATCCATTCTATGACTCAGAGATAGGAAAATGGCATGTTGGAATAGTTGCGTTTAATGAGGTTTGACAACATGTATTGTAATTACAGCTGACACAATCCTGGAAAGCTTGTGAGGTCTAAAATCACTCAGAAATGTTAAATAATGAATGAATAAATAAATGAATTTCCTTTACTCCTCTTACTCATCCTTTAGGAGACATTTCTCTTTAGGGTCTGTCCCAAGGGAAGACTGGGACAACCCTGGCATCAGCCGCAGTGCAGCACAGCAGTGTGGTTGGAATGGTGGAGCTCACGCTATCATGAAATTATCTTTTTCCTTTAGTCTACCTTATGAGGCAAAACCCCTTTAAAGTTGAATCAGTTGTATAGCAACAGTAGGACATGTTTTGACCAATCCCTTCTTTTTGCATTTCAAAGCACAAACAACCCTTGTCGCTCTCGATTTCCTAAAACCCCCAATATACAGACATGAACAAATCAGCACAAATGTCAAAATGTTATTGAAAAGACAAGCAAACAAAGAGCCCCTTGTTTGTTCATCATGTTGTTACACACTTTGTTATTTCGTGATTTTGTTTGAAACTGCCATTTACAAAAAATGAGCCAATATTGCATAAAATACTCTCAATTTTATCGATGTTTTTCTTCATTAGAGATTTTCCAAATCGAGACAACCTTAAACTAGTCTTACTCTTGCACTTTTTTCAGTGTCTGGAATTCATAAACTAAACTTGTGTTTATTGCTAATAACATTGGATTACTGGAATTTAAATAACTATGCATTTAAAAGATAAGAAGCCTGTGTATAAACTGCTGGAATTTCATGAATGAATGAAATGTTTACGAATGAAACTGAGATGCTAAAGTATGACCTTAGGCATAGCAATATAACATATCTTGGTTTTGAGTTTGGAAGTAAATGGATAATATTTTATCTGCTTTAAATCTTTTTTAATTGTTTCTCTGCAATTGTTTAATTTCTGCATGTAACTGAAAAGTTTGGTAAGAAGACAAAGAAATGAACATATAAATTGGTCATTTATTACCCAGGTCTTTGCCTAATGATTTGAAATTATTTATGTATATAATATAATGTTTTAATTTTGTCTGTGTTTATTTAAAATTGTTTGACCTGATGTAAGCAATATTTTGGGTGATTCGGGGATTTATGCTCTAAGTGGAGCAGGATCAGGTATTTAAGAGGGCTTTTTTTTCCGGTAAATTTCGAACAGCACTGAACTGAGGTTGTTTCCTTGAGGAAGTCCATTCAGAAAGACTTGCATTGTTGAGTTTTGTTAGAGTGTAGGCATTTCTGTACAGCAACTGTTGGTACCAGTACTGGTATCATTTCTTCATGGTCATCATTGTTGATCTCATTACCCATTGATCATCATAATCATATTAATATTTCAGCTAAAACCTTTAATTTTGCTTTTTCCAGCTCTATCTCCAAAGTTCACTTTCACAAATGTACACATCCTCACTACTACTAGCTGGTGGTCTGTCAACCCTGTTTTGGTTCTGCCCGTTGTGCCATCAGGAGGGTTTGTGCATTTGCTCTTGTTTTTGCAAGTTTATGTGTTTTTTTTTTTTTAACTTTGTGAATCCTCTCTCTGGTTAATTTCTTTGAGAGGTGACAAATTTTTCCCAGGCAAATCATCTTTGTGTGAATGACAATGAAATGTCTCTGCCAGTGTGTGTAACATTGTAACATCTGTCTGCTCTTTTGGCAAGTCATCATCTGCTTTTCTTTTTCTTTGTTTTTTACTAAATCAACACGGGCCACACATCTAGTTGAATGGGGGAAAAGGTATTTCTTTTAAAATTCTTAAGCAGACCAATGGTGTTGTTGGCCGGTTTTGATTTGAATTGTTTCACCAAAGTGAGGGAGAGATGTATGGTTAATCAGCTGTAGGCTGCTGGTTTGGGCAGAGGGCAGGGCAGGGTAGGGGGGGGGGGGGGGATGTACAAAAAATTTGTTTTTTTTTTATAATTTTGCAGGATTCCAATGGATGATTATGTGAATGTTCCATAGAGTTACTGAGTTCCTGAGAACTTCATACAACAACCAGCCTGTGCTCTGCCTTAGTAGATTGGCTACAAAATCTTATTAAAGTTAAGCCAACTTCTGGATTGGTTTTCATGATGGTTGTTCAGATTTTGTGTGGTGCATTGAATGGATTCCCCTGTTTTGTTTACCTATGTGGGTGTCCTTTTTTTTTTTTTTAATCATTGCCTTGTTTCATTTTCTTAAGGATTGCAACTTTTGAGGATGTGATTATCATTGTTCGGTTTTGGACAAGCCACTGGCATGTCCGTGACTATGACTCCTCCAAAGTGAAATGAATTGTACATACTATTTAGCGGGTGGTTGGTGGGAGTCCCTGGTGGGCTCTTCTACTTCTGTTTCTTTTCTTTTACACTGAAGCTATCGTCT
>JBCIKM010449528.1:0-10423 GCA_039654465.1 Melibe viridis | reverse complement strand
ACTTTCCTCTGGGCTCCTCTATGACCCTCGTGTGTCGTGGGGCCCTAAAACCTCCAATAAACAAACAAACAAAATCATGAATTGCTGGCTGTATAAAAATTGTGACACACCAAACAGTAGGCTATGGACCGGATAGCTGAGTTGGTATTGGTAGTGTGTCTGACTCCCATGCTGAAGAGGGCAGCGGGTTCGATTCCTGTCGGAGCCATCGGACCAACCACACTGCAGTGCTGTACCATGGCTGCTGTCTGGGTTGTCCCAGTCCCAGTCTTCCATTGGGACAGACCCAAGAATCAAATTTCCCCTGTGGGATGAATTAAGGGCATGTAATCTTTTTATTTATTATTGAATTTTGTTGTTGTATCGCCATGTGTCATAAGCTGGTCATTGGCCAAGGATATGGTGGGTGTCCCTGGTGGGCACTTCTGTTTCTTATCTTTTACACTGAAGTTGTCGTCTTACTTTTCCCCCTTTTCTGTGATGTCCTGTTTTTGTTGTATTGTTTGCAAATCAATGGTTATCCCTTATTTAAACATACTTTTTTATACTCAACGGCAGTTTAAAGATCCTGTCATGAGTGATGGCCATTGCTTACTTTTGTAAGGAGGAATGATATTTTTTTAGCATTGTAAATCATCTCTCTGTAGTGTCGATATGTGTTTTGAGAGACGGTATTTATTTTTTAATGTAAATCATCTCTCTGCTGTTTGTGGTTTTATCTATTCCCTCTTTTTTTAACTGATTCTATCATCTTACTTTCCTCTGGGCTGCTCTATAACTCTTGTGTGTTGTGGAGCCTTAAAACCTCCAATAAACAAACAAAAATAAAAAAAAGGCCTTTGAATGTGGAAGACAATTTATATTCAGGTTTAAATCAACAAGGCAAAGGGCAAATGTGGTACCCTGAATTGACAATGTCATCGTAAAAACATGAAGAAAATTTAGAATTTCTATATGTACATACATCAAAAACCCTTTTAGCAAATAATTTAGAATTAAAAAATGGTGTAGGCCAGGGGTTCCCAACTGGGGGGTCATAGCGACTTAGCAGGGGGGTCGCCAAGCCTCGACTGAGGAGATGCGTACCATTGTCAGAAGTTTCTCTCGTAATAGTAAACCCTTAGAAATAGGTTGCACGGCTTTGAAACCTTTATGAAAGGGGTTGCGAATGCCGAAAGGTCGGGAACCCCTTGGGTAGACAGAATAAAAAAAGATTATCTACTCTCCACTACAAGATCTACGCTTTAGAATGAGGCGACATTTAATCGCCAATACTAGGTATGCCTAAAGAGGAATATAGTAGTATAAAACATGGCAAATAATATACTCGCATCCCTACAAACACTGAATCTAAAATCGTGTTAAGAAGTGGATAGAAAAAAGTGGACATTGAGAGGTAAAAATCTTTAAAATATCTCCCCAGACAATATTTAAACACCGTCAAATCTCTACTGAAATATTCAATATAGTCTAGCGATTTCAACAAACACCACAGCTGAAATTCCACAATGGGAACTTTTCCACTGGTATTCCAAGGCTGCTTCATTCGTAAATGATTGAATGATTATTTTTTGTTGATACCCAGTCAAGGCCCAAATGCAATGAAAGTGATAGATACTGGCTTGGGAAACAGTCTGTGACATTCTACGACATCTTCTTCGTTGTCAGAAAGGAAAGAATTAACAGTACAGCAATAGCAATAGCAATATTTGTTGATAACTGCTGTGTAATAGCTATTACTATCAAACAAATTTTATTTCTACTGTTATCATAACAATCATCATTATTATAATAATAATAATAATAATGATAGTAAAAATAATAATGATAGTAATAACTATAATAATGATAACAATAATAAGAACATACAGAGCAACAATTATGAGAACAAAAATTTCACATCAAACTTTTGACTGTTTTTGTAATAAGAACAATGCTGTCCATGTGAGGAGAGAGTCATGCTTGAATCTTAAAGGAGTACCAAAAAAAACCAACAGAAAATGGTTATAATATTATTACCATATTAATTAAGCCCCTGAAGAAAATATTGGTCGACTATTGCGCAGGTAATTGTAAATAATTCATAGATATTAATAAGAAAGGAATGTTTCAATCTTAATATTTGTAGTAACAGATTTAAATGGCTGGGCACAAATATTTTATACCAGTAAATATATGATAATTTTCCTGCATTGATTTTTTTTCTTTCATCTAATATTTGCTTATCATAACTATGTGAAAAGAGAGTAAAAATAGGTCGTATTATGTAAATTAACCAGTTTTCAAGGGAGTATTTCACTAATGAAGACGAATACGTCAGAACTTTAGTCCTTTAAAAAAAAAATAATGAAATGATTTTTGCTGAGAACAAAATAGATAAGGGGGGAAAAAATGGATTCAGTCAATATCTATGAAGGCATGTGAACAATTTTTGTGATATGTTCAGGGAAAATTGTAAATGGTGCCATTTTCAAGTGTCATGTCAAGCTAGCTAAGAAGAGTTTGTAATAATTTAATATGCATTTAAGAAGCAAAACTCGTTCGAGAGACAAAGTCTGTAAATTCAAAGGCAGCTATGATAGAAACAAGAACACAGAATTTGAAACTGCACCCACCACGTATACCATGAAATTCTGGGTGTTTAAAAAAAAAAAGAACAACAACGGGAAAGTATTGCAGGCAAAATCAATACTGAACAAAAGGAAATATTCAAAGAAACAACAAGACTCAACAGACTTCTTTAGTAAAGATTTACATTTTACTAGTTTTTTGTTCTGTTATCCTTATCCCTTCATACCACCTTAGCCGTGTCAGGACCTGTCTCCAAGAGCTGGGTAAAATTCTGGATCACAAGAATGAAGACACTTTTGTATTTTAAAAAATTGTTAAAATCCCCAACTTATAATGTGTCCATCCAAAATTTCTTTCTAAGCTTGAATGGAGTTTTCAAAAAGTCTTTGGTTTGAAGTTGCGCTTTATTGTAACATTTAATTTATATATATATATGCAGAAAAAAATACAAACAAGCTTTAATCTGAGCTGAGGAATGAAAAGTTACCACTATTGGGTGTTACCACAATCCTGTTAATGTATGATAAAAGATAAAAAACAAACAAACCTGTGGATTCAATTTTGTCTACCTCTATTTAGGAATTCTACAAGTACAAGGTCACGTTGAACCATTGTGTTCTCCAGTCTGCTCTGTCACAAAGAGCTCTCCCATCATGCCCCTGCCCAAGGAAACGTCTTCCTAAGTATTCAAAACAACTGCAATTGGAATAACTCTTCTTCTACCAGATAAAAAAAATGCACATACACTTTTGTCGAATAGTCAAAAACCCCCCCCCCCCCCCCCCAAATTAAAAACAAATATTAATCAATTAATTGTAAACATTTGCAGAAAGTTAAAAATTATATTTTAACATAAAGGCAATTTTACGCAAAAAATCTTAACAACTTTTGGTCCACTTTAATTTTCAAACAGAACTTCATAAGCACCGTTAGATTGCCACTATGAAACCACATTCCTGTAAACCCTACATAAATTATTATGGTTTACGGGAGTGTCGTTTCACGGCAACGAGATACAGTTATGATTCACATGATGACGTTAATGTAAGTACCTGGGATTAAAATTGGTTGAGTAGTCGCAGCAGACGACTCCTGAAGAAATTAATTTGTTCGTACACAAAAACAGACAATGTGGGAAACGCTTCATGATAAACACATTCGTTGCACTCCATGTGGATTGGAATCAGTTGGCAAAAACGTAATCCAACCCATCATTCCACCGTCCAAAACCTCTTGGACGTAGAACATGAGATAAAAACAATGTACGTAGTAACTTGTAAGCACTAATGTAACAACAATGTGATCGATTCACAGGAGCCTTAACTAAAATAATGCTGCCACTTGCAAACAAGAAAAAAGAAAAGATTATAATTATATCACGATCGTTCCTACTGCTTCTAATATTCGCTTCTCAATAAGTTATTGTCCAAGTAGTTTTCAATAAAAATATTTTCTTTTAAAAGCCGGCAATTTTTCAATAGAATAAGAGAACCCATCAGAGTGAGCCAGGAAACTATAATCGAGTGATGTAAAATTGATCGTCAAACCAGGTCATGAGAAGTAAAATACGAGGAATAAGCGCTTTTAAACTGGCTGCAACCCCAAAATTGAAACATAGCATTACAATGACTTCATATAATATTTTACCCTAATAGGCACAATCAATCACAGCTTACCAAAATAAAAGAGAAGAAAGAGTGAAATGAGCAGATCTGCATGGAAGTCGATAGGTACTGAGTCATATCATTTATCCCTGTTGGTTTTCCTTGTTTTCATTTATAATCCCTGTCTAGCCTGGCCTGCACAAAAAATGAATTCCCCCAAGACCAGAGATGCTCCTGGAATTTGTTTTGTTTGTTTGTTGGTGTTAGGTCACAATGACACGCAAGGGTCATGGAGGCACCCAAGGGTCATGAAGGCACCCAAGAGTAAAGTAAGAGGATAGATTAGTTAATAGAGCAGACAGGCTTTGACCCTGCCTGAGACATTTTCACAGAGGATGATTTACAAGGGGGGAAAAATCATCTCTGAACCTGGAATTGACATAACAAAACTTGTCCCTTGATCACAAAGATATTTGATTGGTAGAAGGATGATTTACAAGTAGAAAAAAATAATCTCTGAACCTGGAATTGACATAACAAAAACTTGTCCCTTGATCACAAAGACATTTGATTGGTAAAAGGATGATTTACAAGGGCAAAAAAAATTTCTGATCCTGGAATTGACATAACAAAACTTGTCCCTTGATCACAAAGACATTTGATTGGTAGAAGGATGATTTACAAGGGGAAAAAAATCTCTGAACCTGGAATTGACAAAACAAAACTTTTCCCTTGATCACAAAGATATTTGATTGGTAGAAGGATGATTTACAAGCGGAAAAAAATAATCTCTGAACCTGGAATTGACATAACAAAACTTGTCCCTTGATCATAGAGATATTTGATTGGTAGTAGAATGGGGCAGCACTTCAGATAGTGTGATTTCATGTTAAGATAAAGATAAAACTTTATCCACTCCAGAAAAGGAAATTTGTTTTCAAACACGCCTTGTGACAAGGAAAAGAGTATAGAACGTACAAATCCCTTCCCCCCCCCCCCCAACCCTGTTATAAATGTTGATGTTTCTATTAAATTAGTCATAAAACCAACAACAGAACCGGAATTAATAGCCTCTTGAGCTCAACTGAGTTTGTAAAAGAAGTGAACAGTGAACTGTCCTGAAGAAACAGCCCTTGATCTGGTCATTTGGAGACAGGAAAAACAAAAATGCTTTCAAAACAAAGCAGAGAATGATCATTATGTTCATTTTTAACCTGCAAGCTGAACCGTTTTCATAAAATTCAGCTGTCCTTGTTGTGTAAATATTACAATAATAATCAAAACAAAACAAAAATCCAAAAAACTAAACACCACTGTTATAATATTCCCTTTAAGCTTTTACAGAGAATAACTTTGGTGACACTCATCAAATTTCAAACCTGTGCATTTATGAAAAAAAAACCCAACAAAAATCAAATATATATACATATATATATAGATATATCCTAGCACACCCACAGACATAGTTGCCCTTAGCTCCTCCCAGCACAAGGCTTCACAGTACAGCTTCTGTAAATTGATGTAACGGACAATGGTAGTTTTTACAATAGCCGCGTCTGTCTTATTAATTTTTTTCAACAGTTTGGTGGGAGGAAGAAGGTCAGTGAGTGGGGGTGTGTGTGGTTCAAAGGATCAGCATGCTGAATGGGGGTCAAAGGTCAAGTGTAGTGGCAATTTTTTGATGTCCTGACGGAGAAAAAACAAGCAACCCTAAGAGTCACCATTTGCCTGTTATCGAGCATAATAAAGGTCACAAAAAATATTATTTACAGAGGGAAAAAGCTGCATGAAATGAAAATTTCAACATCTATAGAAATATCTCATAATAGATTTCATTTTCACATATATAAATATATTAGAATATTTGTGCGCAAAAATATACAGAGAACAACAGTAATCACATCTTTTGTATTGCATACACGTGCGCATCTGTGTAGGTAATATAATGGAAATTGATGTTTTTCTTGACCGTAACCCATGATATGCAATAGATATCTAGAGAGCAAGGTGAGGGAACATGGAAAGTATATTGACAAAATCAAAATGAAACATATTTCATTGAAACTGTACATATCAGTTGCTAAGAATAATAAGCCATTGGTTGGCCTATTTATTTCTGTACATTCAATGTTTTGGAATAAAATAATAAATTTACAATGGTCTGAAAATACAAAGAAATGTTTTTTTTTCTGAAAAGAAAAACAGTCATTTCTTCACGTTAAAAAATACAGACATGAAAAACAAAATAAATCTTTTCGATTACAGCAAATATTGTGACAACTGGACTCGAGTGACTGTCTGGCATTTGGTATATAAAAAAACATAAACTGGACAGCACCAAGGGTCATCAAATGCTCAGACAACCCCGCAATTTGACCTTGCCTAGTTACACACCAAACGCATGCTTGTCTCCGGCTGTCTTATTCTTCTATTTAAGGAGTGGTTTTACAAAAAAGTCAGTTATTCAGGTTTTCCCTTTATTTACAGAAACATACGAGGCATAGGTACCTAACTTAGTACAGTCTTCAGAAATAATTTGCAATTGCATCCCTTCAAATTGTAGCACATTGAGAGAAAATAGAGAAGATAAAGATAAGGAAACTATTTTTCACATATTTGTTTTTGGAGAGTTGCAGAGAATGGGTTTCAGAAATATGCAATAGTCTCCGTTGAAATTGTAGCACAGAAACATTGAGAGCAGCGAAAGAAACTTTAAAAAAAAATTATTTGTTGATCGAGAGTTACAGAAAATCAAAGGATCACAGAGGAGCAGACATTTATAGGTATTAAATGTACTCAAAATCTGCCTTCATTCTAACTCAAACATATACCATCATAATGTTTGAAAGTAACATGGAACAAAAAAAGAAAATAAATATACAGAGTAACGACATTGTGTGCTCAGAGAGAGAGAGAGAGGGAGAGCATCAAGCCAAGGAACTATGTTTGTGAAGTGTAATTTACATTCCCCGTGTCATCTGAAATCAATCAACATGTTGTGTTCTAAAAACAATTGAACTGTGTCTCAAACTACCTACATGAGAGGTAATTTAAAGAGAAAAAAAAAAAAAAAAAAGGCAAAGCACTACAGATGTAATAATTATATTTTTAAAAAAAGAAGAAAAAATAACCACCAAGATTTATACAGGAGATCTGGCAGCAGCAAAGACAAAACCTGCAAATGGTTAATTTTTAAAAAAATCTCTTTTTGTGATGAAATTAATGACCAGCATTCTTCCCTTCAATCTTTCCACAACACAGGTGGAAACAATTGCAATTGAAGCCACGAGTAAATAATACCTTTTCCTCCATTCTTTGTTCTTAGTTCATTTTAATAATAGCTTTACAATTGGAGGAATTTTGGTATGGTTAACAGGGGGGAAAAGAGGGGTAACAAAAATGAGAGCAAAAAAAACCTGAAACCATTGAACTTGATAGAAAATTGAAAGCATAAAAATCAAGCAATGGAACTGAAAAAAAAAAAAAAGGGAAAAACAAAACCACCAGGCAAATACAAGAGTCTTCCTTCTTTCCTTGAAACAGAAATTATTTCTGAGTATTTTTCCGATGCGGTAACGGTGGAGGCACAACAGTTCCTGAGCTGGTGGCGGTCGGTGTGCGTGGGGGAGGGCGGAGGGGTAACGGAGGTCCTGGCTCCTCTGCAGAGTCTGCAGCAGCAGTGTTGGGGCTGAGAGAGAGTTTGCGAGGGATGGGAGGCTTCTCAAGCATGATGGCTCCGTTGGCAGTGGTGGGACTGGTCACCCCTGCCTCTCCGTTGGCCAAAGCCATTCCCATGGCCTCCTCGTAACGCGGAGGGGCAGAGTAATCAGGAGAATTAAAACCGTGTGGGCTGGCAGGGGGGATGAGGGGTGAGTTTAAACTGGTGACACTGCCAAGCGAGACGGCTGAGGAGTTGTTGAGCGGGGAAGAAGAGGAGGAGGAGAAGGTCCGTTTGGAGGGTAGGGGAGGGATGGAGGGCTGAGGGGTTGAGTAGTTGGAAGGCGGAGTGGAGGCGGACATGGCTGCTGCTGGGGAGGATATCTGAGATCGGGGCGGGCGGGGTGGGGCAGCCCCGCCGAGGGCGACAGAAACTCTCTCGTCTCCTTCAGAGATACACTTGGGACGCTGTGTGGCTGCCAGAACCTCTGCCCCACCAGGGATCTGTAGAAAACATGAGGTAAAAAGAAGCATTTATTTAAGGCTTATCACCTGTCATAGCCATGGCATCTGTAGAGTAATAAAGTAAAAAAGAAGCAAATTACACATCGGTAGCACTTTTCAACCATCACACCCTGTTCCACGCGCTTTACAAAGCCATTTTCACTTAGACAACAATATACACATACAGACTGACACGTTGTGATCATTCAAGTTACCTGAATGTCAGGCATACAGTTTTCTTTCTTTGACAGGGTCAAATAACATTCATAAACAGGGGGGGACCTCTGAGCTTGAATCCATCTGCCATTACAAAGGAATCAGTGGTAAGTTCCATACCCAGGAGACAAATGGGGAAGCCCAGTTCATTATGTCCATTCATGTTAACTCAAAAGCCTTCATCTGGCATCAGCAGACGACCTCAAACGGCTCTCAGAACTGGCCCAGGACAGGGACAAGTGGGGGGAGCTGGTGGCTGAGATAACTAAAGCTGCCGAGGCGTCCTTGTTGGATGACTGGGATGCAGAAGACTAATTCATTCATTCATTCATTCATTCATTCATTCATTCATTCATTCATTCATTCATTCATTCATTCATGTTAACCTCCCAGTGAATTATTTACGCTCCTCATGTCTTAACTTTTGCAGTAAAAGAGTTCACCCTTGGAACACCAATGTTGGTGTTTTATCCAGGTTGTAAAGGTATTTGACCATCACTCAGCGCAAGTCTTGTCCACAAAGTAAAATAAAATAGTACAACCATTGCGTCAAGCTACATTAGGGCACATACTTGGAATAAATGTAAGTGCCCAGACAAAGCAAGCAAACTGAGTAGAAATATGGAAAAGAGATACTCAAATTTTTAAAAAGTAGCAAACTGAAATAGCAACTGAAGTAGAAAACAAAATAGTAGTGACTTGATTGAAGACAGATAGAAAAGAAGTGAGACAGGCACCATAACAGACCGACAGACAGACGTACAGACAAACTAACCAGTTGACAGACAGACAGAAAGTATAGTCATATAGACACACAGACAAAACAACTGACAGGCAGGTGAACTGACCGGCAGGGAGACTAACACACGGACAAACTGCCAGACAGATATGACGGGTACAGGTCAAACACAACATTATCTACAACTACGAGTGCGCACTGACCTTTGCCACTGCAATGGTGTCCCTCCTGGGGATTGGGGGAGGGGCTACAGCGGAGGGGGCCATGGAGGGACTCCGCACAGAGCTGGACAGGCCGCTGGTGTGGATCCCACCTGGTGACAACACCAAAAGACACCCGATAGAATCAATGATATGTAACCGTGAGGTCAAACTGTAGCCAGGAATTTCAAAACAACACAACCTAACTATGAATTCCTTAAAAAAAAAAAAAGAGACGAGTGGGAGAAAAAAGGAGTAAAAATAGTTCATTTCTAGACAATGTGTGTGTATGCGTATGTGTGTGTTTGTGAATGTGTGGCTTAACGAGTGTGTGATAATGAAATCAAATATGGACATTTCAAAGGCTCCCGGGTCAAACTGGAGCTCAACACATACACTAGATAATTTAGACCTGCTTTTTCACAGAAAGACATTTTTCCTTGGAAAGGTCAAAAGTGGAGATCTCCACACTTTGGCCAGATTGGAGCTAAATCACAAAGCCAAGCTAAGTTGGAACCCCTTTTTCACTGCAAACATTTTTTTTCTTTCTGGGAAAGGTAAAAAGTGGGAAAAATTCACGTCTTGCAGTAAGCTGTTGATTTATTAAGTGCTTATCCACCGTCATCACCATGCTCTAAGAGCTTTACAATACAACATCCCTGGCAGACAAGCAACATGTCGTCTGTGTGACAAGCAAAGCACTCAAGTCTGTCTTTGTTGTTGTTTGTCCAGGAGAGACTTAAAAGTAATTTAAACAAATCAAACGAAGCAGAGAAATACGCGAAGTGCTTGTGCGTTGTAGTTCAATCAACAATAGTCAATTTTAAAATCTGAAAGATAGATGGTATGATAGGTATAGATAGATGGATGGATGGATGGATGGATGGATGGATGGATGGATGGATGGATGGATGGATGGATGGATGGATGGA
>JBCIKM010449313.1:0-10423 GCA_039654465.1 Melibe viridis | reverse complement strand
TTTGTTGGTAATATGGGTGACAGAAGACATAACAAGACACGGCAGTTTCTTGCCTCTCTTGTCTCATTTTTGTAAAATGATTCAGTGAAGAACTACATACTTTCAAAGTTGTCACTTTTTGTCTTAAGTTTGTATTTTTTACACCCACTGCAGCCAATGTGCAGTCAACCGGAACGAAATCCCATTAAGGTGCTAGCTGAATAGAGCAAGAAGGGTCTGTCTTGTAATATGACACCAATGACCCAAAAAACTAAATATCCCACGAATATAAGCCTGTGAAGAGTTTATCCGTTTCAACAAATCCAAAAGAATAATCATTCCACACGAATCACATCGAGGTGCACAACATCCTGATATGAAATCAGATACAACAAATTGCAATAGTATGGTATAAATTGAAAACAGCTTGCGAGCTCCTGTTCTTTGGACAGTTTTTCAAGTTCTTCAACAGATCTTTCCAAACGTTTGCTCCGAATTGGTGTATAGCCTGCGTATATTTGAGCAAATTCTTGTAAAGAGGATTGTATGTACTGCCACAATTCACTTGCTGATTTGTTAGTGTCGGCACTGCTTCGATATTTAGCATGGCATTCCTTGTCATAACTCAACTTTGAAAGGTTTATGTTCATTTTCTTTGCATTGGCTTTCCTTATCAGTCTCCATATTCCATTTCCAAATTCGTTTTGACTAGTTTGTGGTCTGTTGTTATTATTCCAGCGTGTGACCTTGAGTTTGTTATTGTAGGTTTATGTCTTTTTTGACATGACATAATCTATTTGATTGTGAATATTTTTCAGCAGCCCAGATTCCTTTTTCTTGTATTGACCCGACCATGTTGTTATGTCTGCCCTTTTTGATACTCCTGCCTCATCCCTCCCTCTCTCCTTTCCTCGTATTCCTCCCTCTCTATGTGGTATTTTGAAGACATAATATGTGTTTTAAGATAGCCTTGTGTGCTCCCAAAATGCACAATTTTATTCCAATTTTCACAAAATTTTCTTCCAGAGCGAACATCCCCCCGAACCTCCTCATCAAGCAAGTACACATGGCAACTTTGTCGGAGAATTATAGAATGGTTAACAAGACAAAGAGTTTTAAAAAATCGAAAACTTTATTTTCCGCCCTTTGAAAGCATATTTGTGGGATTGATTCTGTCTGAAGTAATTCAAGTTTTATTTTATTATATGTCGCCCCCCCCTCCCCCAATAGCGTTTGAAAAATTACTCTTTGAGCTTTGAAATTACTGTAACTGGTGTCTCAAGTTACTCTGAGCCAAATTTTGGGTTTGCATGTCATTTGTTATGTGTTGTGAAGGATGGCAAAAGGCACTGTTGTTAATGAACAGATTTTTCTGCTCACAAAACTCGATCAATCTTTCTCCGCTCTACCTTTGGAATAGTTCCCCACACAGTTATAATCTTCTTTGTTTTTGCAAAACATCGCATTGAAGTCTCCTGCTATGAAAAGCATTGATTTTTTTAGCAAGTTCATCCACAAGTTGATCTAATTTTGTGTACATTTCCTTCGTTTCTTCAGGGTTCTTTCTTGCGCGCTCTGAAGTTGGTTCGTAAACATTGATAATTGAAAGGATATGTTGCCTACCTCTGTTGTTGTTGTTTTAATTTTTATCAGAATCGCTTTGGGTAAGCATATCAAGCGAGTCCCTCCATCATTAAACCAATCTACACCAACCTTGTAAGCAGAAGGCATCTATCTTGTAATTCAGCAAATCTGTACCCAGTTGCTGCTTACGGACCTCACTGATCAGACCTCTCATGTTCAAAGTCGCAATATTGAACGTTTGGGGTATCCTTGGGGGTCACTGTGGCGTTTTGATAATTCAAAGCCCAGACTTTACATTGGGTTGAAACTTAATGCCAACATACGTCGCGATGTTGTACCGAATGCTTGTATTACCCGACAAGAAGGGACAGTTATGGAAAATGGGCATTGTACTTGCAGGCAATAATTTGAAAACCACAGGTTGTTTTTTTACACTGATTAAAGTAAAATATGTCATATATGTCAAGGAATATTCCCCTGAAATATTGCCAATTTGAAAATATCCAGAGTTTTGTGGCTTGTTCCAACACTGACGAAATATTTCTTAATGATACAAGCGCGTAATTCTCCTCAAATTATGTGAAGATAATTGCGCCATTGAAAATTTGGATCTGAAATTTGATCGGATGGGTCTACAGATGAATCTGGAAAAGGTCTTGAAAAAGTCTGGAATTTTACTTTTCGAGTTTCATGGGAACTCTGCTTATTGGAGCACAACATAAGGTAAAGGTTAAAGACACAATGGTTGAATTTGTGCAGGGATGGGCCTCCCAATCCAGCGAGTCGCGGTAAAGGTTAAATACAGTCTGAAAAAAAGTGTTGGTTGCGATGGTTTTGAATTACAAGGATTTTGCCATTTTTCTCTCCCTTTTTACCTTTAAATTATCTTTATTATGGCTCCTGCTAGTTATGATCGTCAGGTGTGAATTGCAATGGAAGCTTACCACCTTGGTTTTTTTTCTGTTTGAGTGTATACTTGTTCACATCAAAGATATGCTTTTTCTATTTTTTAGAATTGTGGTTAATTGGCTCATTGGTCTCAATGAGCAGATACCACCAAGGCAACAGCAACTATTGTTTTGCTTTAGATCAAGCAATAGCCCATATGCATTACTCATTATGCCATGTAAGATCAGGCACGGTGGACTGATCATCTGCTTGTCTTCATTTCTTTTGATCCATAAATTTTCCTAGGTCCTTGGAGCTGGGTGCTGACACTGCTAAGGCGGTATGAAGGGATATGGATAAGGAAACTAAAAAAAAACAATTTCTTCATCAATGTCCTTTTTGTCTCCTACCAGAGTTGTAATTGACAGCTAGAAAGCATCATGTCTGCGGAGTTCTCTTTGGTTAGCGTTGTCCTCTTCATTGCCTTTGGTGCTTTGGTAAGTGTTTCATTTCACATTTATCAATTAACCAATATAGACTGTGGGCCACTGTGTAAGAGACCGACTTTTTTGGGTACCTGCCTGGATGCCTTAAGAGTAGGATTCCACTTGTTTGCCTAATTTTAAGTGTTGCCATCACTAAGTAATCAGCCTTTGAAGGTCATTGAGTGTAAATTATAAGAAATTCAATATTCTTTTGAATTTTGACTGCATAAGTAATGCTTATATGCACAAAATTCGTTATTTTTACCCTTGATTAAGTCATTTTATTAGTAAAATAACCAAAATCATTAAAAAGCATAATTAAAAAGCCTATATATCAATATTTAAGTATCAATATTTTACTGTTGACTTTTTGATAGAAAAACAGCAGTACACATGGTTTCTGTGTCTTGTTGAACAAAACAGTTGTCAACAGAGATTTCATTTTCATTTTTCTCACCAGAGTTATCCCCCATTGGCAGCCATATTGTTTTCATGCCAAATCATGTGCTTGCTATTTCTAACTGTAGACATCAATCGTTTTTCCATTTCCTTGGTGACAATCACAGACATTGTGAATCTGAGATATCTTTGTTCAAGACTGTAATTCTGACTATATTTTATTACTATGTTGTTTGCCAAAAATCAAGACTTGAGTTATTGCCCTTGAAATGCCATTAAGGGCTTAAGTCAAAACAACTTTATAAAATCATAAGAATACATGAAGAAATGTTACTAGGGTGGCATAAAATATCTTCTTTAAAGAGAAAAGGTATCATTCTATGTTTTCTAATGTGTATTGTATCTGACATTGTATTGTAGCATACATTGTGAAGATCTATCGACTAATATCTTAAAGATGGAAAATCAAAATGAAGGATAAAAAGGATGACAAATGGCTATTTATTTTGAGAAAAGAAATAAAATTGAAAAGTCAAAGAATTAATTAGACTGGTGTAACTACAGCAAAATATACTCAATTAGGAAACATGTCAAAGATGCTGTTTACCATGGAATATGCAGTTTGAAATTCCGAGGGAATAAGCGGTTTGAAGACCAAAGGTCATCTAAGCAATTCAAAAACAAAAAAGGTGGACGGCTTAAAGATCAAGAAGGAATAGAAGGATTTTTGGAAGTTGTGAAGTTTTTGAAGGAAAATGACAATGAACAGCTCGCTTTTAAAGATTTAGTTTACAAGATGTCTAAGTTTACCGACAAACCTTACTCTGTAATACACATGAAGAGGAGAATTGAGGACTCTCAGAAAATATTCTCAGTCGAAAATGAAGAAGCGGCTTCAAACAATCTAATAAGACAGTCACTGAACTTGTAACAAATGAGATCAAACAAGTCGACAGCAACAAAGAATATTACCCGAAATTTGGAGATATTTCGAGTGTACAAAATGACATTGACTTTCTGCCTTCCTCTCCCAGACTACTGGTGGGAGTTTTGTTTTCAGGAAACAAAATGGCTTTGAACATCACCGACATTGGGCAAGCCATAATGGAAGGGTCAGGCCCTGAATGCTTCTTTGTCCTCTCCAAATTGGTCTTAGTGTTCAAGCTCATCATGAATTTGCCTCTAAGTCGTTGATTGAAACACTTTTAAAACAAGTCGTTGGTTGAAACACATTTTTAAAACGGGGCTTAGTTCCTCTTGTGATGAAGTGGAACGTTCTGAAAGAAGTTTTGCAACTTGCTCTAAGGATACATTGATGGAATGTGCTTAGAACTTTGGATGGTCATAACACTTCATTTTTCATGTTATGTGTGCGATTGCTATCGTGACACCCACCGGTGTCAAACATGAAAGATATCGCAACCATTGGGTGATTCCCTCTTCATTTCCATAAACAACACCATAACAACTTCAACTCTCTTGTATTTGACATTACCAAGAGATTGTATACCCATCGTCCTAATTTAATGTAGAGGTATTGTGGAAAATATCCTGGTTTAAAGAGACTATATCGTCCATTGCGGTTGGGCTTTATGCAAACTGAAAAGAATGAAGGACACCACCAATCTTGCTTTGACTTTCTCCCATTGATAGAAATGAATCCTACAGATTTGACATGTATATTTTCATTGTTACTTTCCCTTTCTAACCAATGCCAAACCTTGAATGTGCAACCTGTTGTTACTTTTGATCAACCATTGTTTCTTAAAGCCCTGTCCATTATTACTGTTGAACCAGAGTATAGTCCAATTAAATCCATTACAGGCCGAGTAGGTTCCACACGATAATGTACTTTTTAGGAGCAATTGGATATGTCATGGATGGCTCAGGATTTCAAGAACTTCTCCAAGAAATTTATTCAAGCAACACATTCATCCACATAATGTCAGGGAAATGCATATTCAAGAGCACTACGTGCCCATTTTTTTGGTGACATTGGCACATTATGCTGTTCTTTGAAAACAATTTGTTTAGACCAGTCTGACCCTGGGGTGAAAGTTCGCCGGCCAATTGAGATTTTGAGAAATGTGTCTCCGGCTTTTCTACCCAAGAAGAGTTGCCAAGTTGCCAAGTGCCCCGCATTTCACGACAGTCAGGCTTTTTCTACCCTTTGTCCCGCTATTGCACCGGCGGAATGGTAGTGGCCATTTTTGGTCATCCCGTCTCTACAGGCACGTGTGTGTGAATATTAAAATGACAAAAATAAATTGGCTATCTTTTTTCATCTCACAGGGTAATATTACATTTGGCCAACACTTCTTTGAAATACTTATTTGTAAGGTGCATTGTAAAAGATTTTAATATAAAGATGGGCATTGATGGTAAAGTAAACCTTAACATGCACTGATAGGAGTTTGATGTGAAAACACCAATTTTGGTGGCTTACACTTTTTTAAAAGTTGAAAGTTAAAGGTAATAATGGGTTCAATTCCTTAACTCTTTTCGCAGATTGTCTTCCTGTTGTTTCTATTTGCTAAGAGACAAATCATGCGTTTTGCTCTGAAGTCAGCCCGAAAGCCTCATGTTAACATTGGATCAGATGCACCCAAGGTAAGGTTTATTACCTCGATTGCAATGAGGTTTTTTCATGCTCTTCTTTTTTTGTTAACAATGAAATACTAAAGATTTTTTTAAAAAGTCAGCAGTGCATGACTTATTCAAATATTATGTCCCACCTCCTTACCTAGTACAGTGGAATCTGGATAAAGTCAACACTTCGGGACTGGGAAAAAGTGTTGACTTTTAGCCAGGTTGACTTTATCAGTTAGCAAGGATGTAAACCCTTGAATGAAAAATATGTAGTAGTATCACAGTACATTGTGGCCCTTGTCGCTTTCATTAGTGTTTTTGTTTTTTTTAGTGATTAATGTATGGCTGTGTTTTGTGCTTGACATACCCAGGTCATTGACTTTCATCAGAAATTAAAATACTAAGAAAAAGAAGGGAAAATATGAGACCGCTGCCATGTGTTGACTTAATGCGAGAGTTGACTTGAAGAGAGGTAACTTAATCAGGATTCCTCTGTATTCAATTTCCATATGAAAAGCTGTAGCCCTCTTTGGTTTATAATTATTCTTTATTTGCGGCTTTGCATAATTTATTCTCACAAAAATATGTCTTGCCTTATCCCTGAGTATATGTTCTTCAATTTCCAAAACATTTTCAGCTTCTGAGAGACAAAATTCATCAGTGTTTAGAAATGACTAAAGGCCTGTGCTTTGATCCTTTGCTGTTGTCAGAGGAGACACAGAACATGGCTCTATCATGTGAGTTCTCATCAATGTCACTCTATTATAAACTTTCCTTTCTTCATGCCTTCTCACAATAGATCTTAGATAACTTGATAGAAAGAACATCAGGTTCAATTGCTGCTTTTACCAATTTAAGGAGTATTGTTCAAAGCTCTTCAAATAATGAACAAAATTTGGTACTAATACATGTCAATAATTTCAATGTATTTAGCTAGACAAGGAATTAAAGAGCACATATCAAATAAATAGTTCAATTACAAAGTATGAGAAGAGAAGAAATTCAATTTAAATGAACACTTTCATCAATTTAAAACATTTTATTGCTTTTATGGGGGTTGTCCATTTTATACGTTTGATTTTCAAATTCCTTTCACACATTCATTTGGAGCACCAAATGCATGCAACCAATTAATGAAGCATTCCTTTAGGAAACAGAAAATACCTTTTTTATGAAAATTGATTGGTTCATTTTACAGTGATGTAAATACATAAGACTAATTTTGATTTCCTAATTTTGTTTCATTTCCAGTTTATTATAGTTTCCAAATGGAAAAACAATTTTGTGATATAAAAATTCTATATATTAAACCTCATGAAGAAACATTCATTTTGTGAAATGCTTGTGTGAACTCAAAGGCAACAAAACCATGAAATTGTTGTTGAGCTAGTTTTTGCAGGGCTATTTAATCATAACTATAATTCCCACAACAAATTTTCCTACTTTTTTTGTTCAGAACTTGTAAGAATATAAGGCATTTGGATTTTGGAAATTTCAAAATAAAGCATTCTGAAGCTAACTTGATGTCTGTTGTGTGAAAAGAATATCTGTCTATGCCAAAATAAAATCATAGACGTGGCTATTTGTAGCCACTGCCCCTTGACTCACTGACAAACGTTCCCCATAATAAGTAATGTATGGCAACATGGGTTACAAGAGCTGTTACCAATTTAAATGGATACAGGTATCTTGTTTTGTTGTCCGTATCCTTTCATACTGCCTTAGCAGTGTTGAGACCCAGCTCCAAGGCCGGGAAGAACTGGATCACAAGAAATGAAGAAAGGCAGAGGATCGGCCCACCGTGCCTAATCTTGTGTTGCATAATGACAAATACAAGGGGTATTACTCGATCTTAAGCCAAACAATGAGTGTTTGCTTTGCTTGCCTGGCCAAGTGTTTTCCATTGGCTTTGTTTCCGGAGGTGAGATGTTTTTGTGGGGCACCAGTTGTGGCCATAGTCCTGACGGTAGAGCTCTTTGACACTTACTTCCCCAACTCTCCTCAAATGTAGGTAATAGACCTGCGTGGTCAAGTGGGAGAGTGGGAGACACCCTTTTCAGTTGAATTTCTTTAATCAGAACATTTTGTAAGAGGGAAACTGTTTGTGATGAAGCTTTGAACAGTCACATGCCCATTCAAAACTGTGTCATGGAGCGTGCACTTAGACGGTGATTTTATACACAAAAAATTGGTTTCCTAGGAAACCTGTGCCTTTAGGCGGATCGTGTGCTTAGGCACCTGGTTCTTAGGCAGCAACCACTGTATTTAATTTGAATGCAAGCTAACTGAGAAGATATTTTATGTCACTGAGAAGAAAGAAATCATCTCTTCATCACTTGTATAAGAATTATTGTACATAGTCTAGGAATGATCAAATAATTTTCTACGAGGTCAACAAATATCTTTTAACTTAGCTTCGTCGTGACTGCAAACTTTCTCTTACTCTACCATTTATTGTGGATAAAGTTTTGTGCTGTAACTCTTTAATCATTTCTCCACTTTTACAAGTTAAATTGAGACTGGAGTGATGAAAGTTTACCTCTTCAAAATTGGGGAGCGACCAAAATTTGTAGAAAAATCCCAACCAATTGATAAATTTACAGGAAGAGTGAGTCTGACATTGCTGGATGTAGGAGTATAGTTATAATAATTGTGTAGACACGGACATATGTTGCACATTAGGCAATTGGTATAATGCTGATTTTTGGCTATGTTGAGGAAGTCATGAAGTTTCAGAATCTTTTGTTTTTTTTCATTTTGCATTTCCAACCCTGATTGTAAAGTAGGAGATGATTTCCAAATCTCACCTTTAAAAAAATTACTGCTGCTCAAATTTCATCATTTTGGGAGCCGTTTAATCCAGCCAAAGCAGCCATAGATGGCTAAAAATCCATCTCACTGTGAGATAAGGTCTGTGGTTCATTTTCTCAACGCCAGGAACTTCAAAGTAAGTGAAATTAACACAGGCAAGTATGCAAAAGTAATGTCTGAGGGCATGGTTTGAAGATAGCTGAAAATGTACAACAAATAATGCATGAAGGTTCATGAGGCCTTGGTAACGAACCTCATTTAATAAAGATCTTATCAATAGGTTGGATGAAATTGTTGACAGTGATAAACTCTTCACCAAAAAATCCTTTTCCTTCAATTTCCCTGTAGTATCAGTCTTTAGTGCATCATATTGTAGAGGAACACTTTGGGTTCCAGAGGGTTTGTGTGCATAAGGTGCCAAAAATGCAAACTCCTGGGCACAAACGGAGAGAGAAATATGCAGAGACATTTTGCAGTAATACTCTGAGCAAGACTATTTAATTTGATCAAAAACTGACAAGATGAGATATGGGTACGTCACAATCCACTTGAAAGCAGGTAGCAGTCAATTCAGTAGAAGTACCCATCATCTCTGACACCAATAAGATTCAAACGGACGATTATGGCAAGGAAAATTTTGTGTATTTTTTAAAAAATTTTTGGTGATCACAAGGCAGTCTCCTGGTAGAATTTCTACAACCAGGAGAAACTATTAATTAAAAAAATCTACTGAAAAAATGTTAATGAAGTTTCGACATGCTAATCAAAACAAATGAGGAAGGATGTTGAGCTATAGAATCCTGCTTTTCATGCCAACACCAGGCCACATGCACTGCTGCTGAGCAGACACAAGCTCTGATACAATCATTCAAGTGGAAACAAGTTAATCATCCCCCGCGCAGCACTGATCTCTTTACCAAGTGACGAACGCCAAGACACTCCTGGGAGATGACAACCTAAACTGAACTTGTTTGCATTTTTGGCAGGAGCATCCTTTAATCCTCCCACATTTTCAAAAATGCTTCTATCAGGATGGCAACTACTGTACATAGAAAAGTAACTAAAGGGAAGACTTTTTCAGATATGCAAAATTTTTAGGATTAGAATAAAAGGGTTTTCCAAAATTTCTCTCTTTCTAAAATCAATATATATATAATCCAAGATAGGGATCGGTCACAGAAATATATGGAGTGCTTGACGGTAACAACGAGATTTTTACAGTGCATTTGGATTTTTACAGTACAGATCTGTTTCAAGCCAACAAGCCAGCAACCTATACTCTGCAACTGCAGAAACAAAGAAACATGCCCCCTCCAAGGACGATGCCTGACAAAAAAATGTAGTCTACCAAGCAACAGTCACC
The DNA here is from genome assembly GCA_039654465.1 of Melibe viridis. Lineage (NCBI taxonomy): Eukaryota > Metazoa > Mollusca > Gastropoda > Nudibranchia > Dendronotidae > Melibe > Melibe viridis. The sequence continues at coordinate 325 of JBCIKM010449313.1, read as the reverse complement.
ATACACGACAGCAATAAACAAGAAACATTCATCGGCCTCACAGAAAATGCATTCAAAACCAGATACAACAAACACAGAAGCAACTTTAAGAAGCCAAACAGACGCCACGCAACGACACTCATACCTCTCAACTATTAAGATTTTTCGCGTAATCATTACGATTTTACTGCCCTGATTACGCTTTTTCAAATCTGGTTACGCTTTTCCACTTTTTACTATCTTTATAAAAAATTATAAAAACATTTTTAAAAAAAGGAAAGGAAAGAAAAAAAATAATCCTGTTTCATCGCTGTGCAATGATAACATGATATGCGCATGAGCGCGA